>JADBJO010006759.1:0-20000 GCA_016801955.1 Conus betulinus
GGTCTAGATGGGTAGGAAAGTATACGTTACTGAAAGACAAAGTGCCTCTCACTCTCTCAGGTTTTTCCCACTCTCCATCATGTGTCTATCTTGGATCTCTGCACGTTTAAGAGCAACAAATCTCACACCAAACAAATACACTACAGCTGTACTGAAGAGCAAAGCCTGAGTAGAACACAGTGAATATTCCACATATTTGGCAAACGAAAATTTAGAACAGCTTAACTTGTTGTGCGCATTTTCTTAATGTGTATATGCCTATGTAATACATTTCCTATAAGCAATCTTAGCCTGAGACAAGTAATTCTGCACCTCTCTGTTCTCTTCTTTAAAAATGTGTTCTAAAGTGATCTTCACAGTTCTGAACAATGGTTTTTCAACAGTCATTACTCTGAAATAATTCCAGATATTTACTACTATTCTTTTCATATCTGCATATATTCATGTTCTGTTTGTTCGGGTTTATTTTTGCTTCATTTTTTTAACTCTTGACTGATACAGGGCAAGGGTGAAGCAGACAGCATGAATTGTGAGCATTTAATCAGCACCTGTAAGTCTGATTCCTTTTCCTTGCTGTCTTCTCTTCTGTGCCTCTGTGTGGCAATGCTCTCACACCACCTAATCCAACTGCCAAGACAGATATCCCCAGCAAGCTCTTCCTGTTGTGGTGCTAGTGCCAGTAATGAACAAGCAACTATCAACCTGTACTCTAAATCGACAGGCAGCTGTCACTTCAACATAAACTCACCCGCCAGACAAGATTATGCTACAGCTCTGAATCAACAGGGAGCAGTCAATGTCAAGTCGTCAAGAGGCAACCCACCGGAGGAGACACTGCACTGCTGCCGAGTCACTTCGGTGGTGTTCAGTGGCGCCTGTTCTGATCTAACATACGCAGGACACCACCTACTAAGCCCCCTACTGACGACAATAATTGCTTAGTCGCGGAGCCGGCGTGAGTGAGCTCTCCCTCCGGAGGGCGCCACCACGTCCGTCCAACGACAGCCCCCATGGACTCGCCGATACCGGTGACCCCGACGGAACCAAACCAAGGCCACAGACGTGGAGAGGACATCGAAACTGAGGTCACCATGAGAGCAGGGCATGAAGGGCCACAGAATTTGAGACATTTTTTTTTTTTTTATGCTGATCGATGAGAATGAGGATGATGATGAAGATGATGCTACGGATTTCCATTTTCGGTCTGAGACTACATGACAGGGCTGTACTCTACGCTTCCTTCATAATATATCCCGGCGTCAACCAGGCCCGAGAGATACAGGCACCTGCAGTGTTGGTCAGGAAATTTGAGCAAACACTCTCAGAAACGCATCCATTAAGTGGATGAAACTCGACTGTGTGGTCCCAGTCTTCCCAACTGAGTCCGCAGCAAACTCAACTTGGGTAGGAGCGGTCGGGGCAGAAAAAACCCACATGACTCTGATGGGATCGAACCCACGACCTCCCAGCGGGAAACCAGCCGTTATCATCAAACAGCATATCCTAATGCTCAAAGCTTCTCAAGTAACCCATACTGGCAACGAAATAAAACGGTATCCATAATGGTATACAGCAAAACATTTTGGTAAGCAGATGGGTTATGTACAGCAAAAGGCAGCTCAAAGAGTAATTAAAGGTAGGAAGACGCACTGGTCATACGACCTTTCAATTCAGTTGAGGCAGCATAAGAGTGAGTTATGTGTGAAAAGGCCACTAATTCGTATGTTCTTCTTCCAAAAGATGAAGCTGCCATGACACAGTCGAAAGTTACACAGCCAGTATTTAGGGCAAAGGTAGGCAGCAAAATGTATCAGCGGATCAAACAGTTGCAAAGTGACTCTGATAGTGGCATGAAGTGGACTAGGGGGAACTGGTTGGTGAAAGTGGTTCTGCATGACCTGATGCAATGAAGTGAAAGGCTCATTCTTTTCTTTTCTTTCTTTCTCTGTCATTCCCCACCATGCTCGATACTCAATCCAGTTAGTAAGGCAAAGCCAGTTGCAGAGCAAAGACGGGAGGGAAGGGATGGCCAACAGCTGTCAGCTTCCTTGCGCTAACCTCCCACAACCTTTCCTTTCCTCCCTACGCGTATGTGATACTAGCTGTCTGGCTGATAGTGCGCTGGAAATAGGGTGCTGTGTTTTCTTCATTAATGCTTTATGCCAGAAGGCAGCGAGCTGTGATCGATTGATGTCACTGTATTGTGGGGCCTCTGACTGACAGAACGACACCAAACATGAAATGGGTCTTCTTTCATACGCTTTGCTGACAAGCACCACAAAATTTTGTCAACAAAAAACAATTGAAACAGACAAACGAACACACAACAAATGAAATGAAAGTTCAACTCAGTAGAGAGCATGCATGCGTCGTCCTTTCGATCACGCTCAAACTCAGACATATTGGACATGCATATTTTTCCTTCACAACAGACAGAAAATTATTTGCTAGACGCCTACCTGACAGCTAGTACAGGGCCCGAATAAACAGTCACTGTCAGCACTGATCAGCTTCACTGATACTAGTGTTTTGGAAATGGGGTGTTGTGTTTCTTCATTAATACTTTGCGCCAGAATGCAGCGAACTGTGGTCGATTGATGTCACTGGATTGTGGGGTCTCTCTGACTGACAGAATGACACCAAACATGATTGGGTCTTCTTCTTTCATACGCATTGCTGACAAGCACCACAAAGATTTGTCAACAAAAAAAACAATTGAAACAGACTAATGAACACACAACAAAATGAAATGAAAGTTCAACTCAGTAGAGAGCATGCGTTGTCCTTTGAATCACGCTCAAACTCAGACATATTGAACATGCATATCTTTCCTTTAAAACTGACAGAAAATTAATCCTAGGACCCTTACCTGACAGCTGGCACAGGGCCCATAAACAGTCACTGTCGGCACTGATCAGCTTCACTGGGAACACGGCGGCGGTTTCCCTAGCACGGCCTAAGTATGTTTTGCTTGTCTATCTGTGTGCTCTACGTGCTTGTGAAAGCATGCCGAAACTGATTCTATCACAGCCGCACCATGCTTTTAGTAAAGCAAGATTTTAGCATGCTACACATGCAGATGTCAGTTATAAACAATGAAATGCTTCCTACCTGACCTTGTACTTTTGCCCGTTCCAATCATTTGAAACTGATGTCACATGTACACACTCCAATGCAAAATGTTGCCGCATTTTCATCTTCATGGTGAGCCTACTCACGACTTGGGAGAGAGAGGGAGGGAGGGAGAGAGAGAGAGAGAGAGAGAGAGAGAGAGAGAGAGAGAGAGAGAGAGAGAGAGAGAGAGAGAGCGAGAGAGAGCACGTGCACACACACACACACACACACACACACACACACACACACACACACACACACACACACACACACACACACACACACCCACAGAAACCCCACACACTACAACAGCGGTATATAAACAGATGGATCACACACACAGAAAGAGAGAGAGAGAGAGAGAGAGAGAGAGAGAGAGAGAGAGAGAGAGAGAGAAACTAGATATTACAGCTTACTCTATCATTAAAACACGCTCAGGTACTCACTTGCACACTCTTACTTTATGTATGCAGAGAGAGAGAGAGAGAGAGAGAGAGAGAGAGAGAGAGAGAGAGAGAGAGAGAGAGAGACGAGAGAGAGACAGACAGACACACACACACAGAACACACAACCACACACACACACACACACACACACACACACACACGCACGCGCGCGCGCGCGCGCGCGCGCGCGAGCGAGAGAGAGAGAGAGAGAGAGAGAGAGAGACAAGAAACAACAACAACAACAACAACAACACACACACACACACACACACACACACACGCACGCACGCACGCACGCACGCACGCACGCACGCACGCACGCACGCACGAGAGAGAGAGAGAGAGAGAGAGAGAGAGAGAGAGAGAAATAAGCGCTTGGTGGAGTGTACTTGTAAATCTCAGCACTGTGCCACACTGACCGGGCCGCCTGGCGAGTCAGTCAGTCTCCGCAACTGATGAACAACACCCACGAAAAAAAAAAAACACACACACACACACACAAAACTCAAGAACGCGGTATGAACCGAAGTTATATCAAGCGGCACAAAGAAGAATCACAACACACAAAATCACTCCCAGAGTTAATCATATCCAGTTATGAAGTGTGGAAGAAGAATAATGCATTAATCACAAGAGAAAACTTCACCACAAAAAATCAGTACTCGGTCTGCCGCTGATGAACATGTGCGTGCACGTGTACGCCCGATGCCAGCGCTTATCAAAGCGGTGAAGGTCACGAGCAGGTTCAGCGCCGGGGCAGCAGCAGAAAACTAAACAGACCGAGCAGAAGAATGGGGAGACAGGCTGTCCCTCAGCAAGCAATGACTCGGATGCATTGAAAGAGTTCAGCTCCTTACTGGTGACATGACAGAAACTGCTCAGCCACAGAGCCAAAATAATGTAAGCATTCAATGTGGGGTGGACACCTTCACCTTGTTCCTCAGACCATATCCCCCACATGATGTGAAGTTGCCAACTTTGACTGGAACTCACCACAAGCATGGAATAAGATGGGAATGGGAACTGAGGTCAACCACAGAACAGGACCCGAAAAGACAAAAATCAAGACAATTTTCTTCATGAATGATGAGAATGACAATAATGGGTAGGAGAAACACTATAGTGCCTTTGATTTATCATTGGGCAAAAGCTATTTTCCCTGTCTATTACTTACTGTGAATGTTATGTCTAACTGCTTCACTACAGATTTTCTTGAAGCTACAGAGTGCCATTTGGTCTGAGACTATAGACCATGTCTGTTATATATGCTTCCTTCAATCAGGTCTGAGAGGCACCAACATACTGCTATGCAAAACGGATAATGTTTTCACACACAAACACACACACACACACACACACACACACACACACACAATACATACAACAACACACACACACACACTAAATGAAAGCATACTGCACTATAACACACACACACACACACAGAGCCAGTAACAAACAGTACTTACGGTGTCAATCATGTGGAAAATGACATAGGCTGCACCTCGAGCCGACGCCAAGCTCTCCACACTGGGGCTGGCATTGCCCAAAGTAAAGGCACCAATCAACACGCAGAAGAACACCTGGACAAAAGAAAAGGCACCAATCAACACGCAGAAGAACACACTGGACAAAAGAAAAGGCACCAATCAACACACAGAAGAACCCCTGGACAAAAGAAAAGGCACCAATCAACACGCAGAAGAACCCCTGGACAAATGAAAAGGCACCAATCAACATGCAGAAGAACACCCTGGACAAAAGAAAAGGCACCAATCAGCATGCAGAAGAACACTTGGACAAAAGAAAAGGCACCAATCAGCATGCAGAAGAACACCTGGACAAAAGAAAAAGGCAGCAATCAGCATGCAGAAGAACACCTGGACAAACAGTCATGCACAACTTTTCCTTGACGTCTTTGGCTAAGAACTGAAAGAACTGTTCCCATAAAAATGTCCATGATTTCTTTTTTTCTGTAACCAACAGAACTTCTCCCGTGAACCCTAGAACTACCATCTTTTTTTTCAACATAACATTCTTGCCACTAACACTTTTTCAAGCATCAATTGAACTTATGCTGAACTTTTACAATTGCGTTTGATTGTTTGCTTTGGTCAAATCGCGCATGAAAATTTTTGATCAAACTCACACCAAACTTCCAATAAAAATCTGCCATAAATCTCTACAAGTACATGATATTTGCTGAGTGGAAAAATCTCGTTATTGTACACATCATCACTGGGAGTTTCAATGAGTGCAGATATACATGTACACTCTCTGCTGCTTTTAAGCCATCATCGATTCGGCAGCAACTGGGAACCTTCATTTCTACAATGATGTTGAACAGATCGTTACCTGTCACAGTCATTTGTCATCTTATTAATTATTGAATGTGAGGTTAAAAATGACACTGAAAAATGTTTTAAAGTTGAATCGAAACCTTGTTGAATTGCAGCCACTTCTGCAGAAACTGTTATCCTATAATGGTGTAAATAAAACGTGAAAATCTTTCCGCCATATAATGAGAATGTTCAACAACAATGACAGAGACAGTGAAAAAGTGAAACACTGATGAACAAACAAAACAAGGTGTAAAGTAATGCAGATTTTATGTGCAACACAAAAAACAGACAAGTGAATTTTTTCTCAAATGTCTTCTCCAGATGTAAAAGAAAAAATACATTCCCTGCATGCAGAAAAACACCTGGACAAAAGAAAAGGCACCAATCAGCGATCAGTGAGAGTCATGAGGAGGCCAGTGAGCCAGAGGGTCAAAGTTATCTTCCAGGGTCACCTTGGATCTGCGTCTCTGGCTAGGAAGAAAGGTTCAAAGAGAATGTGACTGAGCCATCATCTTTCTGTATCAAGAATCATGGGTCCCTTGAAAACTCAGGTACCTAACTAACCCTGTAAGCAGACACAAAAACAATTTGGGAAGCAAGTATTATGCGTTAAAGTTCTCCACAGAATATTCTGTCAAGAGCTTAAAGTCACTCCACAATAGCTAAATGACTGTTCGTTCTTCGTTTTCATTATCTTGAATGTTGTTTGTCTTGCCTGAAGAAAACCAAGAAGGTTGAAACCCACTGTGTTTTCATGAAATTTGTTTGTTTCTTTTCATTCGGCAGCAGAGCAGTTTTTCTTTTAAGTTTGAGGATAAAAGTCCTGGTTTACAGTCCTGAAATCACAGTAATACTACTTTCTATTTCAAACCGAGTCAAGGTCTTCATTACAATATGCAGCACTACACAGAAAAGAAAACAAGACAAACAAAATGAAACAAAATATGGAAACTTTAAGAAAAAGGTGCCTACTCTTTTGGCCGTTCAGTTTGTCTACTCACCACCATCATCCCGCCGATAGTGTAGTTTTCTGGCTCATCTCGGGTCAGTTTACCACCATACCAAAAGCCCAAACCATAACAACTGAAGATGACCATCCAAATGAACCCCATGGACAAGCCAGTGGTGAATCCTTTCTGATGCCATAGGCTTTGGCCTCACCCAAGTTCTCCTTGTACCTGGCACAAAAGGATCCTGTGTGATGAAACATTCACATAGCAGCATATTAACAGTTGACGAAACTCATCATAAATACAAAGGTGCTAAAGAGAAGAGTGTAGGCATAGGTCTCGATCAAACAACCTTCTGCTCATTGGATTCCAGATCTAATCCTGATCAGCACTAAATTGAAACAGGTACTCAATATCCACATGTCTTGTTCCATAGTTTCCCTGCTCCTTTCTCCTGTTGTAAGCACACCACCTTAACCATCAGTATTGTCCAATAATATCAGAATTTCAGAGAGAGCTTTCATGCTAAGGGCAATGATGTATGTTTTTGAGTTATCATGTTTTTAGTGGAAAAGCGTCTATGATGCTGTCATACAATTCCAGTTGTCATTTTTGTGAAAATGATGTGATTTTCTGGTATCAAATAACCTAACAATTTCTTCAGAACTAGCCAACCAGTCGGATTCATAGGTTTATTAGTTTCCTTGTGATATAATATATTCAAAGATGGACCACAATAGCTGAAGAACAAATTCTCTTACGAGAAATTCTATTGAAAACCTACGCCAGCAAACATCACATAATTTCTTCAAAAAGGAAAAAAAGCAGCACTGTTCTAACTGTTTGTGCCACTGAACATGTACGCAAAGCCAAAATCAGCTAAAAAGGAATCACAAATCATGTACAACTTGTGCAAGATGTATGACACAGTTTTAAAGGCCATTAACTTGAAACTGGGGATTGTCAGTAATGAATCAGCATGCTGAGCAAATGTGAGTTCACATCAGAGGAATCTTCTAATCCAGATACAGTTGGAACCACACAAAATCACAGCCAGCGTGCACTGATGTTAGGGCTGAATTTTCCACAGTAAGAAGTGGTGTGCAGCCTTTGAGACAAACGATAGATCTGATATTTTCTGATTACAGAAGTTTTGAGATCAGTATGTGCTCCAGGCACCAACAGACTTAGCATCTGCCTGGGAGGCCACACTGGTCAATAACCTTCAGCTTTTCTTTTGCTTGGCCTCATTTCCCCTCTTTGTGTCTTTCCAAATGTCATCATACCACCTGCTCTTTTCTTGTTCTTCTGGCACAGGTGGAATGGCTAGGTTGGCTACATCAAACAAAATGTTTCAACTGCAGTTCTTTTCCACAGGGAGAGGTTCATTGATTTATTTGGTTTATAATCCATGCTGGTGCAAAAGCTGGACTGGTTTCAAATGGCTGAAAGAAGTGAACTCACTAGAGGCAATCACTCTTGCTGCTTATCTGGTTTTGGGGTGAGGTTAACTCCTATCTGGTATGGAGGTGAGGTTAGCTCCCTGCTCTTCCAATTTTCTTTTTTCTTCTTTATCTTGATGATAAGGCCATATTCCATACCAAACAGAAATAAGTTATTTGTTTAAAACCAAATATATCATAAAACGACTTTTAAAACAAAATTCCTGTCATCCATGACAACTGCTATTACTGACCTTCCAGCCTCCTTCTCCTGGCCACCAAAGGCAACCACAGTGCGAATAGCGCCAAACACTTCCTCCGCCACAGCCCCTGCCTTTGCGTATGCCGCCAGTTCTTTGGATGTCATGGAAGCAGCAAGCTGAACAATGTTGGTGCCAATATGATGATAAGAACAACACTGAGTGGCCATTAAAGACATCCATAGCAGGACAGGCATTTTGTAAAACTTCTTTTTGTGGGAAGATTCTTTTCGTTTCCATACCAGTTACTTGGGAAACTGAGTGTTAAGACAAACTACCTGAGAATGTCTTCTTTTGTGGAAAATGGCGGTCATTTGCAAAAGGCTTCAATACTTCTTTTCATCGTGTATGGAGTGTGACTTTATGTGACAATCATAGGAGAGTGTACATTGTGGATAATTTAGCTGCCCAGGAGCCAATGGAAGGATAACAGCAGCTAAGAAAGTTGTGTAAGCTATAAAGGTGCATCTGCATTTACTATTATTAACTTCAAAGGCAGTGTGTGAGATAATCAAGAGGTGGAGAATCAGTGTCAAGGTTATCAATGGATTCTGGGTGCTCTGTAATCAAGTATTTGGAAAGTGATCATGATGGTCAACTATAACTTTAACATAACAGAAACAGAAACATGCTGATCATACTACACCCGCTACTGCATTTTTGCACAAAATTTAGAGTAATGGAGATAAGCATTATTTCTTCGGAGATCTTTTTTCAAGTGTCTGAATATGAAAAGTTAGTAGTAAAATCATTCGGTGCTCAAAAGAATTAAGTTTGTAATTACATAAAAATTTTCTTAGGAAAACAAACTTGGTAATTTAAAGGTTAATGTCTATTCCTTCACAGCATATTTGTTTGAAGTCCTCTCTGGAGGATTGTGCTTAGAAAATGTCTTCTCAGCTGGCTGTCTTACACACATACTGAGTCCAGGACCCTTGGATGAATAAAAAAATACATTACCTAGTCAGCTAACCAGGCCCTTTTCATATGAACATATTGAGATTAAATGTACAAATTAAAAGGATAAATTCAGTTACAGAAAAGCTGGTTTGTGAACTGCAAATATCAGCGTTTCCTCATTTCTAATTAATGTAAGAAACCCTCTCACCTTGCTGAAAAGAGTGGCAGCAAGTATCACCAACGGACTAACGGACAGGATAACGAGGGTCAACTTCCACCCTTTGTAAAAACCAATGATGAATCCCACGAGAGAGAAGAAGACACTGACTGAAAGAGCGTTCCAACTTTGTCACCAATGCCATCATGAATCTTCAGGATATCACTGAAAGCACAAAAAAATGTTCCAATCACTGACTGTTGGCCTTCAAGTCACTGTAACAGTAAGCTGGCTAAACTGTGTGTGTGTGTATGTGTGCGTGCGTACGTGTGTGCATGCATGAGTGTGTGTGTGTGTGTGTGTGTGTGTGTGTGTGTGTGTGTGTGTGTGTGTGTGTGTGTGTGTGTGTGTATGTGCGTGTGTGTGCGTGCATGTGTGTGTGCGTGCAAGTGTGTGTGTGTGTGTGTGTGTGTGTGTGTGTGTGTGTGTGTGTGTGTGTGTGTGCTGCTTGCATGCATTTGTCATTAGATTCTTCTCAGGGCAAGAAATTAGGGGGTAACTATACCTCCAGCAGAAATTTCCCAGGTATGGATTGAACTGAACACTTGTAAGAGCTTGTGAGGAGGGGACTTTGTCCCGTTAACATTATTGTGGATGTGGCGAAAGTTTCGCCTGTGTCACCATTATGGACACTTTTACTAAAAGATGAAGTGAACGCTCTGAACGGGAGTGTACTCTAATGGTCCAAGGCCAAATTCTTCACTGAATGCGAGTCACGTCTGTGTTCATTAATGACTAAGCAACAGTTTTCTGGCTTCTGGCAAAATATTCATTTAAGTCTTGCGAGTCTTCAGAGTTGCTGAAATTTGTTTCAACCTCATATCCCACAGCCAATTATCAGTATATGGTAAGACCTTTGCAAAATAATTTAACACCTGCTCATTGCCTTTTCAGCATTTTTCTCTCTATACTGCCTGATCTAAAACATCGAGATGTGTGTGTAAAAGTGCACTGCAATTTGTGAGAGCGAGTACGAGCGGATGTGCCAGCAGTTGTGTGTGAATACATGTTTGTATGTTCCCATTGTGGCTATTTATATAAGTATGCATGTATGTGTGTCTGCATGACCATGTGCATGCCCAAGTGCATGTATGTATCTCTTTGCATGTTGTGTGTGCATGAATTTCTGCATGTGTATGTGCATATGTAAGAATGTTATTATCTGCACATATCCACATGACACACATAAATCGACACTCCACCCATGACCCTACACCCACCAATCCTTTCATATCCCCAGCTAACACATAATTCATTAAAAAAAAAAAAAAAACTCACTCAGCCAGACGAGTGTTGAGCTCCCCTATGTCATTGGTGTCAAACCACCCGATGTCCTGTCGCAGTATGCTGTACAGAAAGTGACTGCGGATGCGGTGCGACTGGCGCTCAGCGGCAGTCAACCAGGCCATCACCTGAAGGTAGCCGCAGAAGTCACCACACACTCCAAGAACTGAAAACAAAACGTTGCCAGTGACCCACTCTGATGTGAGCAGAAAGGCACAGGAGCACAGTGAAACTTGCCAGTAAAGATCCTCCCCTTATGCTTTTAACTACCGTTCCATCTAACTGAGCCTGTTCACCCAAATCCACTTAACATCTAGTACGCCCCTATTCTGCCCTATTCCGCCTCTCTCAGTGACCTTACATTTCATTTCCATAAGATGTATTTGGAAGATTTGAGCATTAAGACAAGCCATTTGAAGACAGCAGCGTTTGTGAAAGTGTCACCATTGAGAATCTGCTTTGATTCGCCCCTAATACAACTTTTCAAAAATATCCCTTAAGCTTGTGTCCAGAGTGACAGTGAATGATAGTGAAAAGGAGACTGTCCATTCAACACAGCCAAGGAAACCTATAGTGGTTGAAGTGCTGCTGAATCAATAACGACAGCTTCAGAGGGCTGTGCAGATGATTCAGGTGTTCTTCAACTTGCTTTGAACTTCAGTGAGTCAGACGACCAGTCAGCTTCACCATTATAGATGGATAACGCATCTACTGAAAAGGGCAAGTGATCACAGAGGCCAGTGGATCATATGACCAATGTAAAACCAGACATATCTAGAGTAGCTCACATCCACAACTGGATTTCATACAAATTTCTGGATGGTTTAAACAGTTTTCTTTTTAATAATCTTTTTTTTTAAGTAATTGATTTATAACTTTTCATTTGATCCTGTTGGGGAATAAGACTGGTAACTAAAAACTTAATGACTGGTTTACTTTGAGTTGACCTTAGGTCCAATAAAGAGAGAAAAGACTACATATGCAGTTTGCAATGTGAATGAAAGTGTTTAACTTAAGGCCTTGTGCTTAAATCTTCAGCATACTGCACTCCCACAGTGTCATGCTGAAGCTCCAGTATCAGTGGAACGTAGAATTTTGTTTCGAACACATGCAAGGCTTCAGTCCAGGGGAAGCCATATAGACTGTGTGCTTTACCATTTAAACAGCATAGTTTTCTTTGTGATGTCTTCTTCTCCTTCTTTATCATTCGCTCAGGCACCAATTCTGGAAACCTTGGTGAGTATTGCAGGACTTCAGAGACTGTACAAAAGGTGAAAGAACTTGTCTGTAATTGGCACCATCAGCAGGCCATGTTTCGGCTCTAAGGCTCTGCAGTGTTGGACAGTCCTGAAAGAAGTGTTCCACTGTCACTGAGAATGTGCTGAAGGCACACCATGCAGAATTACCAGTGTGAAACATTGTGAACATTAATTTGCTGTGTCCTATCCTTGGTCTCACAAGATACTTGTCCTCTCTGGGCAGAGGGTCATAGCATCACAAGTGTTGGAGTCAGAGTACTCCAGAATCCATCTCTTCTCTTCTACTTCTCCCTCATCATTATTTTTTTGACCTATTTCAAAAGTGACTTTCTGGTTTAATCATAGCTGTGTTCCTTCCCTTGTCAACTGGTCAGCTTTCTTGTGTGTGTGTGTGTGTGTGTGTGTGTGTGTGTGTGTGTGTGTGTGTGTGTGTGTAAAACTTATTCTCCTTGACAGAAGCCAAAAGTTGTTGGCTCAGACTGGCACAAGAGCATGGGGAAAAAACTGAGAGAGTTGTGTGTGAATTTGAGATTTTCAGTTCATAAGATTCTGTAAAGATTTATTGCTATTATGTATGGAATATCTTACAATGCAAAAATCCCAAACCCAACAATAACCACTGTCAACCACTTTTTACAGCTGCATCACAATGCAGAGCCAGAGGCTTTGGCTCCCATTCACTAGAATGAGTCATGTTTATCTATATATCTGTCTGCCTGCCTGTCTTTCTATCTACCTGTCTATCTGTCCGACTGCATGTCTTTCTGTCTAAAAGTCTATCAGTCTGTCTGTCTATCTATCTATCTGTCTATCTGTGTGTATGTGTGTGTGTGTGTGTGTGTGTGTGCATACGTGCGTGCATACGTGTGACGTGCATGTGCGTGTGTGAGTGAGTGTGTGTAGTGTGTGTGTGTGTGTGTAACTTATTCGCTGAAGCTATGTGTAGATGGCAGTAATCTTAGAATAAATCTTCCATTTTTTCCTCCCATCACTTAATCAATGTAATTACATTCGGTCATTAGATTAAGTTGTTTGCTAATGTTTTTTTTTTTTTTCTTTTTTTTTTTTTTTTTTAATTTGATGGAGACTTCTTTTCTTTTTTTTTTTAGCAAAGCGCTTGGAGTGAGGACATATTTGTGTCGAGTGGTCAGAATTCCTTCTTTTTTTTTTTTGTGCAAAGTGCTTGGAGTGAGAACATATTTGTGTCAAGTCAAATTTTCATGTTTTTTGTAATGTCACAACAGTGTTTTGGTTCTACCAAAAAGGTTTTGAATAGCATTCTGAGAGCAAAGTTCATGTTTTTGCCTTTATGTTGATATAAAACAGTAGATTTTTACATCTTTATTAAGAGGCGTGAAATGAAATATAAAATCACCCATCTTCTCTCTCTCACACACACACACACACACACACACACACACACACACACACACACACACACAAAACACACACATACACACATATTTACACATATTTACACATAAAACTTACATACACACAAAGAGAGAGAGAGAGATGTGTGTGTGTGTGTGTGTGTGTGTGTGTGTGTGCGCGCGCGCGCGCATGTGTGCGTACATGCACATATCGTATCAATAGCAGATCATGCAACATCATTGACAGACTATGTATGATCATCAGTTATTGCCATCTGCAAAGATCATGCACATCTATCTATCTATGTATTTTAATTTTTACAGAGAAATATATCTATATATCTATTCTCTATAGATCTATCTATCTGTCTGTATCTATATACCTTTGTATGGGTGATGATTATGCATACTCTGTTTACAATGATTTGACATTGACATTTCACTGATGATAACAGCTGATGATTATATATACTCTGTTAATAATGTTATGTACCTGATGAGAAAAAACTCTGTTTACAATAACATGATCTTTCACTGATGACAATACCTGATGATATACATACATACATACATATATATATATATACTCACTGACGTAGTAGATTGCAAATGTAGTCATTTTGTCCAAAATTCTGTCCGTCGTATCCAGTTGTGCGCAGCTGAGATTCCCTCCATAGAAGACGGTTATATTTGCACAGTACTGCCTGCAAATACAAAGGACAAAAATAAACACTGGCTTCTTTACTGCCTCATTTTCTGTGCTTCCTTTGTGGCATCCCACTCCCTCCAGCAGTCATCCTGCTTCCTCTACACAAAGTGACCGGGTGATTTCCGACTTGGTCCCAGTATCTGCAGTTCGTAAAGACCTATCAATGTTATCAAACGGACACCAGGCTATCCACCAAGGGAGACCATGCTCTGTGACCAGTCACTTTAGGGGTGCAAACTTTCGAGCTGAAATCTGGTTCAGTGTACACACACAGCACCAGGCAACTTCCTAGAGTCTGTGATCCCTCTCTGAAAACTAAGGGCTGAAGGAAAGCACACTTTGCTGTTGTTCTGGCGTAAACATTATTACAGAAAGAATCACCACTAATGACAATCTTTAAAATGAAACAATGCTGAAAGAAAAACTTCCGTCAAGAATCATCATACCAGTCAACCCAATGGGATGAGCAAATGGACGAAATGATAATGGAGCCCTGGATCAATGAGTACTTCAGTAAGTAGCGCAGAGCCTTATTTTGCCATTCGGGGTCTGTTTTTGTGCTCAAGAGCATGCCACAAAATTATCACTGATGGCAGGAAGCAGCATGCCACGAAGGGAATGAATACCACTCCACCACTTACCCATGGAGGAACAACTAAATGTCTCCAACTGTTTGATATCTCTCTGAAAGAATCATTCAGGTTCAATCTGTCAGCTCTGTTGAAGATGTGGAGTCAGGTGGTGATATTCCTTTCCTAGAACAGGCAGCGCACTTCAAAATGTCTCTACTTAGATCATCGCGGCTTGGGACAGTACCGTGTCATTAAATGTGGATTCTGAAAAAGCGCAGACAGTGGCTGGAGACAACACCAATGCAAAGTTCACTGCAGCAGTTAATGTGACAACAGCAGAGGACGCAACGACAGCAGACAACGTAACAACAGCAGATGAAGCAACAACAGCTTATTGTGACATCAACTCGATGATGACATCAAATCTCAGAAAGCAACTCCGGAACTCCTACAGAGGCTCTGACATCATTGTCCCAGTCTGACACTGTGAGGTCAAAGATCTCAGGATGGACAGAACTGTTAAAGTTTCAAGTGCGTTGCAACAGAAGAGTGTTGTACCCAAGTTTTACCTTCATTATCTTTGTGGCTTGTATTCTGTCTTCTACTACATGGACTTGGCACGTGTGACTGCAAGAAAGTGTGACAATCAAATCTTCACATTCTTTTCTGTTTATTTCAGTCTATTTACACCATACTGCAGTGACAGCTCCTTGGTGAAACTGAAATTCTTACTGAAACAGCAGCACATATTGGATGTAGATTCATTTCTTATCCCTGATCAATCTTCTGTTGTTGTTTTTTAATGTTGGTGGTGCACTCTATGAAACTTGTAACTGTGAAGTAAATCATATTCATACATGTGTGTGTAACTCTTTTCCTACTTAGTCTTACAGCTTACCGGTACTCAAGGTTGGATATGATAACATCTGACACAGCTAGAACTTAAGACATCCTAGTCATCATTCTGTAATGCCAATAACTGCGTCTGGGTGGCTGTTTGTCAGACTTCTGCACAATACACACCGTTCATAATATCAGTCCATCTTAGACAATATCATATCCCCAAGCTGATGGAAGCTGAAGCTGACTTGAAAATCTACAGGTCTTTTCACTGCTTTTTTCCCATTTGATTGCTGACATCCAAAGGTATGTCACACTAAAAAAAAAAAAAGAAAAAAAAAAAAAAAACAGCATACAAAAAGCAAACTGAATAAACTGATACCCAACACACAGAAATGCACAGTGGAATTTTTTTTTTAATGTCAAGATCATCCAGAGCACATGCTTAGTGAGTAAGCACTGCAATTGCTAAGCTCATTTTATTTTTTTCTACTCAATATTGTCACTATTTTTCAGTGTATGTTCAATATGCACATCTAATAAAAACAAATATATATATATATATATATATATATTGAATTATAACTTGACAACTTAGATGCAATATGACCAAAACTGCAGGAATCCAAATCTCTCTAGAATGCATGACACCAGAAATTTTTTTGTGAGAGAAAAGGATAGAAAACGGCACTGCCCTGCAGTCTCTGGCCAGTAGTGAACTCTATATATGCAGCACTGTTCTGCAGTCTCTGACCAGTAAGAAAACTCTATATATACAGCACTGTTCTGCAGTCTCTGACCAGTAAGAAACTCTATATATGCAGCACTGTTCTGCAGTCTCTGACCAGTAAGAAAACTCTATATGTGCAGCACTGTTCTGCAGTCTCTGACCAGTAAGGAGAGCTCTACATGCAGCACTGTTCTGCAGTCTCTGACCAGTAAGGAGCTCTCTGCATGCAGCACTGTTCTGCAGTCTCTGACCAGCAAGGAGGTCTCTATATGCAGCACTGATCTGCAGTCTCTGACCAGTAAGGAGCTCTCTATATGCAGCACTGATCTGCAGTCTCTGACCAGTAAGGAGCTCTCTATATGCAGCACTGATCTGCAGTCTCTGACCAGCAAGGAGCTCTCTATATGCAGCACTGATCTGCAGTCTCTGACCAGCAAGGAGCTCTCTATATGCAGCACTGATCTGCAGTCTCTGACCAGTAAGGAGCTCTCTATATGCAGCACTGATCTGCAGTCTCTGACCAGCAAGGAGCTCTCTATATGCAGCACTGATCTGCAGTCTCTGACCAGCAAGGAGCTCTACAGAAGCAGAACTGCTCTGCAGTCTCTGACCAGTAAGGAGCTCTCTAGATTTTTGCTGTAAAATAGATCACTGAATAAACTGATGTCAGCAGGTCAAGATTCTAAATAAACCTTCTAAAAGTACTAAAAAGTAATTAGTAAAAGTGTTCAGTTTCTTCTTTCACACTCAAACAGATCATTATTCTTTCTTTCACCATTACTATGTACTATTTAAAGAAATCTTATAAACTGAAAGACAGAGGCCTCATCAAACAATCAACCATTGTCTAGATTCACAGCACCCGCTAGACTTCCCCTCTGTCTCATCTCAGACAGACTTTTACTTACAATATCAATGGTCGATTCTCTAACAAGTTCGCTTTGGTCTCGTTGACTGAGTTTAGGAAATCCTGGATATCAGTGAGGAAGCTGGAGAAGACACCGGTGCCTACAAACATGTCGATCATGTCTCCAAACACGATGATCATCACTGGAAGTGCGGCGCCATTGGCTGCTGCACCCAGAGAGCCAATCACCATCAGCAGCCGATCCCAGCAATCCGAAAAAACGGAAAACAGCAAACAGTGAACATGGTCAAAATACATTTTTCATGACAGCAGACGGCAAGACGAGACGTGAACGAAGTATACAAGCAGAGTGCATACATACAAATGTACATGCTCACATACACCACTTTTGCATACACATTTACATCATACGCATACAGATATCCATACCCACACCTTAAGGCACACAAACTTACCCAAATACTAGCCATCCAAGTACTGCAAACTTAGTTTGAGTATCATGATGTACAGTTTATTTGTTTGTTTTTTCTTGCATTAATATCCATGATACTGGTTAATGAGAAAAATATTAGCTGGTAACCAAATTAAATGGTCTATCAGCTTTCTAACACAAAACCTTAGACACACTTGATGGTTTGATATGATGTATGATGCATTTGTTTTGTAAAATGAAATTCATATGCAAATTATATTGCTTTTATGCATTTTACATTCTCTCTTTTCATAAAAGTGTGTACACTAAAAACGGCACCTGAAAACGAGATGTCAGCACTGTAGTGCACTTTCAAACTGAATCTACAGCAAGGCTTCTTGCCACAGAAAGTAGTCTCAATGTCATGTATGCACATAAACACCTAACTAATAATGAAAAAAAAACACACACAAACGCAACTTAGAGGATATTTTGGTGATAATTTGACCCAAAGCACTCAAACAGTATGAGAAACACAAACGGAAAATAATTTGTTTTAAACTTGGTTTTCTTAAAAATCAGGAAGGATCATTCAGCTGGTCACTTAACAATATTCCATCTTGCACACCCATGCAATGCTCGGGCAGACTGAATAGTGCAAAGGACCCACACTTGATGAATGGCTGGGAGACATCATTTGATGCAATCAAACTACTTTCACTCTGAAACTATGCAGTGATATTTCACACACCTGACACAGCTTAAAATAAAAGATTTGCTTATAATGTGTTGAACCTTTGAAAGACCTGAACTGTGTCTGCCCGTTTACAGTCGAACACAAAGGTATGTAAAAAACAGAATAGCATCAAAACAGTTTCAGTCCAAAGGTACATGATATGTGGAATTTTAGATAAAATGCCGAGCAATCTATGTTGTTTCAACCATGTGACACTTTCCACATCTTAAAAAAAAAGGTTTTCCAGATATCAAGTTGGAAAAAAGTATGCATATCATGTACTCAATTTCTCAGGTACTCCATACCATAATCAATACTCATAGACAAAGCCAAGACAAGATAATGTTGCTTATAGCCAGCTGACCACAAACGGCCACATCAGGGCTATCACCACAAAAAATCAACTCACAAGTCAGTCATTCACACAATTCTTTAAAATATATCGAAAAAACCATCTGAAAGTTTGTTAAAAATCTTTCCACTGTAAAATCTCAGATCCGATGAAAAATGTTAATCTCTTTTAAGAACTCAAACATCGCATCTGGCGGAACATCTCTGAAAAAGGTTTTCATGGAATCTGCTGTAAAATGTTTGTGTGTCACATCGTGCAAGTCCCAACACTCTAAAAGAATATGTTTCATTGTGAGTGACACATGACACGGAATGCACCACAGAGCTTCTTCACTCTTTAAAAGGTATGAATGGGTAAAATAAGCATGCCGGTGTGCAGCCAACACAGAACTGTTCCTTCTTCTTTACGACCACCAGATGTAGATGAGAGGAACTCCTTAAGGTTTGGACAGATCTGAAAGAGTTTGTTATCCATCTGTGTATTCCAGTCCTCCTGCCAGAGGTCTCTGACATAATCGTTAATTTTGACAGACAAAGATCTTTTTCTTTCCAAACCCTAACAACATAGAGCAGACTCCCAGACACCCACCAACTCTTGATTCCCTCACCTCTTTTAAATCTGAACTTAAAACTCACCTCTTCTTGTGGCAACAAGTCTGTTGTGGAACACCATCCTAAACAGTAAGTACTCCTTCACAGGTGTGACATGGTTGATTATGTATGTAAGTCTGCAATGTGTGTATATAATGGTGCAAGGTGTATGTATGTGCTGCAGCACAGAAATGTGTATGAATGTGCTTGTTTTGTACACAGAGTTTGTTAATAAATACATTTGTGTGTGTGTGTGTGTGTGTGTGTGTGTGTGTGTGTGTGTGTGTGTGTGTGTGTGTGAGTGTGAGTGTGTGTGTGTGTATATAGATATAATGTTTTACTTAGAAATAATGTGTGTTCTATACATACTGTTTGTGTAAACCCCCAAGAACAGTTTCTGGACAGTGTGCTGCTACACCAGTGTCCAATGTCACTATCATCATAAGAAGCCACACCTCCCCCATCCTGTCCCAGTCACATTACTCTACAGGTAGTGACCAACACCAGGTCGCCATGTGCAACCCATCATAGAAGTAGCTGCACTGCTCTTGAGCCACTTGGCAGAGCTCAGCACAGCCTATCCTAAGCATCATCACGGTTCATT
>JADBJO010006759.1:25000-27500 GCA_016801955.1 Conus betulinus
GTTTCGTTGTTATTGTTGTAGTTGTTGTTGTTGTTGTTGTTGTTGTGTGTGTGTTTGTGTGTGTGTTTTTTCTTTGCTACCATAAGTGTTGTTGTTGTTGCTGTTGCTGTGTGTGCGCGCATGTGTGTGTGTGTGTGTGTGTGTGTGTGTGTGTGTGTGTGTGTGTGTGTGTGTGTGTGTGTGTGTGTGTGTCTTTGCTATTATCACAGAGTCACACACACACACACACACACACACACACACACACACACACACACACACACACACACACACACACACAGGTCAACCCCAGCCGTTCACAAGGGCGATTTCAATGGTCAGTCTTAAGGTACAGTAATCGCCTTGTTCTAGAGTGATGGCCTTGTTCTAAAAGGCTCGCCTTGTTCTAAAACGTGATGCCAAGCGTCAGGAAGGCTTGAAGATTGTAAAACCATCAACGGCCCCATGGTGGACTGCACGATGGGCGAACATTCTTAGCCCTCCCGTTCACCCTGTCACCCCCACTCACCCCACTCCTCACATTTCCGTGCCCCTTCCCCCCCCCCCCCCCCCTTCTTCCCCCCCCCCCCCCCCCCCCCCCACCTCCACGAGCAGTTGGTCACTAATAAATCAGACCTTGATAATGTCCAGTGCCTGGCATTCTCTCACTATGGAAGCAACAAGTGTCAATGCCGTGCCACGCCACGGTATTCAGTTCAGACTCGGGCAAGAGCTTATATAAACTAAAGATATCAACTTCCGTTCTCTCCCTCCCTGGCATCCTCTGTTTCCGTCAAGGTGTTGCTGGGCCTCTCGGCCTTCGGGCCTCGCCTCATTGATCATGATGTTAAGGTATGTGAACTTCTGTGTTTCGGTGTATCTATTTCTATTAGTCCAGACAGAGAAGGTCTTAGTTGAAAGTTAAAATTCCTGGGAATGTCTTTTATAAATTATTGTCAAAATAAATACATGCGTAAACTCTAAGAGCCTGTTCATTGAAAGAATGTTATTTTATATTCTGACTCGTCCTATCCTCTGTGTGGTATGTTTCTGAACGTGTATGAAGAAGGTTCTCTAACATCTCACACTGTTCCATCAACCGCACACTAGCTCACTTTCAGCCCCGTATCTCTGAGTGAAGGATTCTCTCTCTCTGTCTCTGTCTGTCTGTCTGTCTGTCTGCCTGTCTGTCTGTCTGCATGTCTGTCTGTCTGTCTGTCTGTCTGTCTCCCTCTCTCTCTGTGTGTGTGTGTGTGTGTGTGTGTGTGTGTGTGTGTGTGTGTGTGACGATAACGGTACATAGGAATCCTAGTCATTAGTCAGTTGCAGTGTTGATTTATCAACACGCCACAATAGCATGAGTAAGATCCTTAACATCCCCAAACGCTTCTGAGTAACATCCCCTAACACATCAGAGCACAAATTCCGTTTGTGTTATACTACCATGTAGTTTTCAAACGTACTAATGTCGGGTGCAAACTTGGAGCTAAATTGTATCAATTCATTCCGTTTATCAACAGCCCAGAAAGCGAAAGAAATTTTTCTTTTGTGTCCGCATATTTAACAAACAATTTTCTCGTTACGTCAGTGAAAGGTGAACGGAATAAGGTATTCGGAAGAATATTAATTATAATCTTATACGCGTAAATAAAGTCAACGCTCATTCTTCTTTTTCTCGCAACGAATGCAAATGAAAGTACTTCGTGTAATAGCATTTAGTCTGAACCTGTCTTTCAAGAAGTTATGGCTAGTCCTAATCCTTTAGAGAGGTAAACCAGGCCAGCCGGCAATGACACTGACGAGGATATCAATTCTTAGTTCTCTGTCTTTTCCTTGTAGCTCATATTTTCGTACTCTAACCAATTAGGTGGCCCCACACCCAACTTTCTTCCCGCTAGATTGGTGCAAAACCTGGGTCTAGTTCCTCCATTTGTCTTGACGTCATTGATTGGTGCTCTTCCAGACAGAATGAAAACCTCAGTCTAGTTCCTCCATTTGTCTTGACATCATTGATTGGTGCTCTACCAGACAGAATGAAAACCTCGGTCTAGTTCCCCCATTTGTCTTGACGTCATCGATTAGTGCTATCGCAGACAGAATGAAAACCTCTGTCTAGTTCCCCCATTTGTCTTGACGTCATTGATTGGTGCTCTCGCAGACAGAATGAAAACCTGGGTCTAATTCCCCCATTTGTCTTAACGTCATTGATTGGTACTCTCGCAGACAGAATGAAAACCTGGGTCTAGTTCCCCCATTTGTCTTAACGTCATTGATTGGTGCTCTCGCAGACAGAATGAAAACCTCGGTTTAGTTCCCCGTTTGTCTAACGTCATTGATTGGTGCTCTCGCAGACAGAATGAAAACCTAGCAGCGTTCAACAATGATCTAGGGGAAACTCAACCTGACATTGCATGGTTCCCAATGTGTTTCAAGAACAAACTTTACGGACGATCTCTTAACTTGAAGCAGATCGCCCCTGTGTATGTGTCAAGGTGTACTGTAAGGCAGGGGTGTGTGGGGA
>JADBJO010006759.1:32500-55000 GCA_016801955.1 Conus betulinus
ACACTACACATCTACTGTAGGCCTGTGAGGTCAGGAACCAGTGATATCCATGTCAACACTACACATCTACTACAGGCCTGTGTGGTCATGAACCAGTGATATCCATGTCAAAACGTACATCAAGTCTACGGTAAGCCTGTGCACACAGGAGCCTGCAGGATCTGCCGTCGTTGTTAATACGTCCTTTGTTTAAAAATGAAAATGTGTCCATTCTTCTTCTTCTTCTTCTTGGTGTTCGCAGGCTAGAGGGTCAGGTCAGTTGATGAGTGCTATGAAAAATATGGCTTAAGATCAAAGGCCATGAAATGTTGGTGGAGATCTGAAGGATCCAGTTCACTTATTAACTTATTTATGTCACTTTCGTGAACAATTTAAGATTGGCATTACTGTATGTTCAACTGTATATCAAGGAAATAGAAGTGCATGAATCTCCACGAAAACAAAACAAAAACAATCAACTAAACAAAACAAAACAAAATGAGTAAGATGTGTGAAATGAATTTCTCTGTAGGAAGGTGACAGATTTAGCTGAGATCCCTACTACGATCCGGATCCTGTGAGCAAAGGACTGTTTGATCTTCACAAAGGTGTGCGCTTTTCTGAGAATGCTTCAAGACGTGGCAGTTGTGGTTTCGTTACATAATGGACTGTGTACGTTGAGCTTGGATTCATCCTTGCATTGGATTCATAAGAATCGCCCATGTTATTGTCATTATCAGAACACGTCACAATCCATGTCATATCTCTGCAAGACATCTCTTCTGCAATGGGTAGTCGCATGATAACTGTAGCGTTTATATGAATAGGGTTAGGCTTGTTTGAGCGACAGATACAGACAGACAGACAGACAGACAGACAGATTGATAGATAGATAGATAGATGGAGGGATGGATAGGTGGATAGGTAGATGGATATACAGAAGATTAGATTAGACAGACAGACAGACACAGACAGACAGACAGACACACACACACACACACACACACACACACACACACACACACACACACACACACACATATAACATATATATATATATATATATATATATATATATATATATATATATATATATATATATATAACTTCACATGTGAAAGATGAGCCACTGAATTATTGCATGCCGCCTAACGTTATTTTGTAAAGCCCAGTGAGAAGGTATTAAGACGTGCACTAAAGAAATATTCAACATTGTATCATGATCTCCTTACACCAAAACGTGGGTGTCTAAAACACAGAGGGAAAAAAAACCTGCACGCTGCATTTAGAGTTATGTATGTTTTTTCTGTAGGCAGTCTGATCATGTGAGATTTATGATTTTTTTTTTTTTTTTTTTGGGGGGGGGGTGGGGGTGGGGGGGTGGGGGGGTGGGGGGGGGATTGCCGGCATATTCAAATAGCTAGCCATCACAACATAGAAAACTTTCACTGACATACGAGGCGTGTGTGTGTGTGTGTGGCCAACACACTTTCGACAAACAGCTTAGCCATCAAAACTTTCACTGACAAACCGCACGAGCAGCGCACCTGCCACAATTTACGGTACAGTCATTGAGGTGTCTTTTCTTCTAATGTCATCAGGTGGAATCACATCCTCAGTCTGTTTCTCGGTTCCTGGCCTGTGTTTCGGGGACAGTCCTACCCCTGACTGTACACATACTCCGGGCTTCAACCGATGCCTTCCTGATCACATGATCACAAACACACTCGCGTGACGTCACAGCCATGGGCGCTCGAGCGCTTGCAGACGAGTATTGTGTTTACATGTACGGATCGCTGTAGCCGCTGTACAGCATGCTGTATTTAGAACTGAGAAGTCGTTCTTTGTTTTTTTTCCAGGCAAACTTCTCTAGAGTTACGGTTTAATGTGACTAAAGAATGTTCATTGATTTACGGTAATATCATCAGTACCAGAGCAATTATTAGTGTTCGTTGATTTACGGTAATAACATCAGTACCAGAGCAATTATTAGCGAAGTGAAAGTGGTGGTTGTCATACTTACTGACTGAACGCGTTAATGAAATGAGCCTATTTGGCTAATCAATCGATTGATATAGAACTAAGGTCCCTCATGCTTACTGACTGAACTAGTTAACGAACTATTTGGTTAATCAATCGATTAATATAGACCTAATGTTTCTAGACACGGACACACACACACACACACACACACACACACACACACACACACACACACACACACACAGAGTGTATGTATGTGTGTGTGTGTGTGTGTGTGTGTGTGTGTGGTGTGTGGTGTGTGTGAGAGGAGAGAGAGAGAGTGTGTGTGTGTGTGTGTCTGTGTATGCGCGCGCGCGCGCGCGCGTGCCCACGGTCCTATTCAGGCTGTGTACACTGTGCAGGCAGGTTCGTCTTTTAAGATTAGCTTTAGCCTGTCTCCACAGTATGACACAGTCTGAGAGATCAACGATCACCCTGATGCTGACCGGTCGTCGTTAATCTCAAACGAACTGCCTCCAGCTCCACTCACAGCCCATGAAATGTTACTGGGATACACGTATACATGGCTGTCTGCTCACAATACTCCACCACTACTGTCCGCTTTACGCCAGTATCACTATTGTGATTAAACATCGGACCTGTGTAGCAAAAGGAGTCTGGTTAGGGTACATTCAGACTTATGACCCGTTCATCATACGGTGAGGTAGCAGACGAGGATACCCATTCCAAGAGAGGAGGATGGTGAGGGAGGTGGAGAGGTGTGGCTATCACTACTCCAAACACACCAGAACAACACCCACCTCAAGAAGAGCATAAACACATGCACACATAAACACACAACACACACACACACACACACACACACAACACACACACACACACATGCCATTGTTTATGTCTGGCACAACCTGCAGGCTTCTNCTGAGCCACAACCACATCATTTACCCATCCCCTTCCCCACAGTCCCTTTCACCTTCATGGCCAGTCTCCAGGATCATTGTGTCAGCTCCTCCTGTTGGGTTAAAAAAAACAAAACATAAAACAACCTTATTTGACAAAACGGTAACAGTTCAATAACCGAGTATTATGGCATATGTGGCAAAGAAAATAATGAATCATCACCAGTCATTTTCATTGTTTCCTTTCTTTCTTTTTTTTTTTGTACTCTCAGTTCTTATAGAACAGGGAGTACTTTAGAATGGGAACGAAGAAATGCTCTGTGTGTGTGTGTGTGTGTGTGCATGTGTGTGTGTGTGTGTGTGTGTGTGTGTGTGTGTGTGTGTGTGTGTGTGTGTGTGTGTGTGTCCATCCGTCCGTCCGTGGTCAAAATGTGTTCCACTCGTTCCAGAAAAAAAAAAAAAAAACTACTAGGCCGATCTTTCTGAAAAATTTCTAGGTATGTTTATTATGGGTCACGGATGATGCCCGATGTCTTAATTTACCGCTACAGCCGTTACTAATGGCTGTAACGGCCTGTAATTTTGTTTCTTCTTCATGGGAATATCTCAGCAAGTACTTGGCCGATATTTGTGAAAATTAGCAGGTATGTTCATTATGGGTCACGGATGATGACCGATGTTTTAGTTTACTCCGTTATAGCCGTTACTAACAGCTGTAACGGCCTGTAACAGTTTTTTTTCTTTATGGAATATCTCAGAAAGTACTTGGCCGATCTTTGTGAAATTAGCAGGTATGTTCATTATGGGTAACGAATAATGCCTGATGTTTTAGTTTACCATTATATCTGTTACTAATGTCTGTAACGGCCTGTAACGGTTTTTTTCTTCTTCATGGAATACCGCAGAAAGTGCTTGGCAAATCTTTGTGAAAATTAGCAGGTATGTTTGTTATGGGTCACGGATGATGCCCAATGTTTTAGTTTACCCCGTTATAGCCGTTAGTAACGGCTGTAACGGCCTGTAATGGGTTTTTCTTCTTTATGGAGTATCTCAGAAAGTACTTGGCCGATCTTTGTGACAATTAGCAGGTATGTTCACTATGGCTCACGGATGATGTCCAGTGTCTTAGTTTACCGCTATAGCCGTTACTAACGGCTGTAACGGCCTGTAACGGATTTTCTTCTTCATGGAATATCTCAGAAAATACTTGACCAATGTTTGTGAATACTAGCAGGTATGTTCGTTATGGGTCACGGATGATGCCTGATATTTTAGTTTACCCCGTTGTAGCCGTTACTAACGGCCGGCTGTAATGGCCTGTAACAGTTTTTCTTTTTTATGGGATATCTCAGAAAGTACTTGGCCGATCTTTGTGAAAATGTGTAGGTATGTTCATTATGAGTTACGGATGATGTCCAATATTTTAGTTTTCCGCTACATCCGTTGCTTACGGCTATAGTGGCCCATAATCGTTTTCCTTCTTATGGCATATCTCAGAAAGCACTTTGTCGATCATTCTGAAAATTTGTAGATATGTTCACCAGGGGTCACGGATGATACCCGGTGTTTTAGTTTACCGTTATACCCATTACTAACGGCCCATAATGGTTTTCTTCTTTAGGGAAAATCTCAGAAAGTTCTTGACTGATCTTTCTGAAATTGTGTAAGTATGTTCATTATAGGTCACAGATGATGGCCTATGAATAGCCATTACTAATGATTACACCAGCCCAAGACAGTTTCTCTTCATTATGGGATTTCTCATGCGTATGCAGGATAAACTAGGAGTAAGTTTATATGCTTTGCATCTTAGTTGGGTTTTTTCATGTTGACTGAACTGACTGTCCCATCGTAAAGCAGTCCATTCTCCCCAAACAGACAACAAACACACATACACACACACACACACACACACACACACACACACACACACACACACACACACACACACACACACACATACATACACACACACACACACACTCACATACACATATATTCTTGCGACGCCGGCAGGCATACAGACACGCAGACAAACACACACACACACACACACACACACACACACACACACACACACACACACACACACATACACACACACACACTCACATACACATATATTCTTGCGACGCCGGCAGGCATACAGACACGCAGACAACACAACACACACACACACACACACACACACACACACACACACACACACACACACACACACACTCACATACATATATTCTTGCGACGCCGGCAGGCATACAGACACACAGACAAACAAACACACACACACACACACACACACACACACACACACACACACACACACACACACACACACACATATTCTTGCGACGCAGGCAGGCACACAGACACACAGACACACATACACACACACACACACACACACACACACACACACACACACACACACACACACACACACACACACACACACACACACACACACACACACACACACATGCGTATATGTACATTTGGGTACACATGTGTGCGAGCGTTTCACAGAATAAAAAAGAAAAAGAGAGAGAGAGAGAGAGAGAGAGAGAGAGAGAGAGAGAGAAAGAGAGAGAGAGAGAGAGCACCACGTCAAAGGGGCGGCAGCACATTCAGAGGAGCAGCCGAAATGTCAGTTTCCTTACAGGCGACAGCAGGATTCCAACTCATGGCGTCCTACTCAACAATCCATTCACAGTGGTATTCATTCGCACCCACCACAATTTCCTTTATTCCTGGGAACTGTTCTTCATTGTTATGGGATGTCATTATCTGTCCTTCGTTCGTGTGATCTGCTCTTCACTGCCGTAGGGATGTCGTTACATTCTTTTCATTCCTGGGCTCTTTCTCTTCACTGCTGGGGAAATGTCAGGTTTTTTTTTTTTTTTTTTTTTTCGTTTTTTCTTGGATTGGTGGATGCGTGGGGTGTGGGTGTGGAGGTGGGGTAATTGGTTATATGTTCTTCATTGCTGTGATTTTTGTCATAGTTTCCCATATCGTGATGTGTTGATGGATGCCATTTGTTATTTATTCCATTGATCTGTTCTTCCCTGCATGGGGAATGTATTCATTTGTTCTTTATTCCTTTGAAATACACTCCTCTGCTTGAGAGATGTACTTCTTGTTTTGTTTTTGTTTTTTTACTTCGATCCGTTCTTCAACGCAGGAGCTTCAGTCACAGCGTTTTTCCTGCGATCTGTTCTTGACTTCTTAGCAGATATAGTCATCTGTTATTTATGGCTTCAAACTGTTCTTCACTAAAGGCAAGATCTAGTAAGTTGTAATTAGAGCCGTGTCTTTGTTCGATTTCTTCTTGACTGCTGAGGAGATGTAGTCGTTTGTTCTTCACATCTGCAATATACTCTTTACTGGTGAAGTCCCCATACCCCACCTCACTGTATAATGTTCAGGCCAAGATATAAAAAAAAAAGGCACAGAGGGAAACGAAGTATGTATGTGCGAAAAGGAATCCTCTGTCAGGTGTTTTCTCACCTCTGTTTTCCTCCTACTATCCAGATTTCTATAACCGCCTCTTTCAGTGTTAACATCAGTGTACACTTAAAATATGCTGCTGCTTACATATGACATTTTGTGTTAATCTTTACCGATATGGATGACGGCACTGACATAAGACCCTTGGTGTTAGTTGGTACTGACAGAGATGATGACATTGACATATCACCCTTGATGTTAGCTGGTTCTGACATGGATGATGACACAGATATATCACGCTTGATGTCTGTTGATACCGATAAAATGATGGTCCTGACTTGTCACCCTTGATATTAGACATTACCCACAGGATTGTCTGCGTTGACAAGTTTTGTATCAAGTTTTGTGTCAGTTTCAACCGACAGGGACGATGGTCAAAACCCATGATCCTCTATATTAGTCTGTACCAATGGGGATGATGATACTGGGATACTGGGATTTATGCTAAATGATACCGATATGGATAGTTGTACTGATATGCCACCCTTTATACCAGTCTGTAACAAAAGACATGTTGATACTGACATATCGCCATGCATGTTAGTCTGTATCTACAGGGTTCTGGATACTGACATGTGAACGCTAATGTCGCTTTGCAGCAATAAGGATGATGACGATATTGGCAAGTTACCTTTCATGTTGACTGTTGACTCCTGACAGAGGCCCAGGAAGAGAAAGACATCTAGAGCAGGAGGAGAAATAGGGGTCGGGAAGGAGACGATATTAAAAAGCAGAGCGAAGTCATTGAAGCAGAAGCAGTAATAGAGGTAAGGGAGGAGAAGACATTAGAGGGCGAAGAGAAAAAAGATATTAGAGTAGTAGCAGTAACAAAGGTAGAGAGAAGAGGATTTTACAGCAAGAGGGAGAAAGAGAGGTTGGAGAGGATAGACGCTGGAGCAGGAGGAGGAATAGGGATCAATGAGAAGACATTAGAGAGTGGAGAGAGAAAAAGACATTAGAGTGGTAACAGTAATAAAGGCCGGAGAGAAGAGGATTCTAGAGGAAGAGGAGAAAACATTAAAGGGCGCAGGGAAAAAGACATTAGAGTAGGAAGAATAATACAGGTCGAAGAGAAGAGGACATTAGAGCAAGAGGAGAAGGAGAGGTTGGAGAGTATAGACATTGGAGAAGGAGGAGGAATAGAGGACAAAGAAGAGAAGACAATAGAGGGCGGAGAGAGAAAAAGACATCATAGCAGTAGCAGTAATAAAGGTCGGTAGCAGAGAAGAGGAATTTAGAGGAAGAGGAGGAAGAGAGGTCGGAGAGAAAAGACATTAGAGCTGTAGCAGTAATAAAGGTCGCTAGCAGAGAAGAGCATTTTAGAGGAAGAGGAAGAAGAGAGGTCGGAGAGAAAAAGACATTAGAGCAGGAGCTGTAATAGAGGTCGAACAGGAAAAGATATTAGAGCAGGAGCAGTAGCTGAGGTGGGAGAGAAAAAGACATTAAAGCAGGAGCAATAACTGAGATGGGGGAGGAAAAGACATTTGAGCAGGAGCAATAAGTAAGATGGGAGAGGAAAAAGACATTTGAGCAGGAGCAATAGTAAGATGGGAGAGGAAAAGACATTTGAGCAGGAGCAGTAATTAAGATGGGAGAGGAAAAGACATCAAAGCAGGAGCAGTATAGAGGTAAGAGAGGAAAAGACATTTGAGCAGAAGCAGTAACTGAGATGGGGGAGGAAAAGACATTTGAGCAGGAGCAATAATTAAGATGGGAGAGGAAAAGACATTAAAGCAGGAGCAATAATTAAGATGGGAGAGGAAAAGACATTTGAGCAGGAGCAGTAATAGAGGTAAGAGAGGAAAAGACATTGAAGCAGGTGCAGTAATAGAGGTCGAAGAGGAAAAGGCATTGGAGCAGGAGAAGTAATAGAGGTAGGATAGGAGAAGACATTAGAGCAGAACAATAACAGAGGTAGGAGAGGAAAAGACATTAGAGCAGGAGCAGTAATAGAGGTAGGAGAGGGAAGAGATTAGAGCAGGAGCACTAATAGAGGTCGGGAGAGAGAAGACAGAGCAGGAGAGGAACAGAGAGGTGGAGAAGGAGAAGAAATCTGAGCAGGAGGAGAAACAGACGTCGGACAGGAGATAACAAAAGCAGTAGACAAGAAGTTTAAGAGCAGAAGGAGTAATAAATATGGGGAAAGGGAAGACATCAAGGAAACTCCGTGTGTGTGTGTGTGTGTGTGTGTGTGTGTGTGTGTGTGTGTGTGTGTGTGTGTGTGTGTGTGTGTGTGTGTGCTGTGGAAAACAAGAAGCATAACAATACATGGCCAGTAGGCCACAGTCCGAACCCCGATAATTTTCCTCTCTTCTTCGTTCTGTCTTTGCTCTGGTTGTTGTGAATAGGTAAACCATTGACGTCAAAGGACTGCAAACAACACTCACACCCCTCATCCTCCCACCCCCTCCATCTGCCTCCCTGTAGTTAACATCACACGGCTGCTTTCTAGTCCCTCTATCTTGGACAGAGCATGCTGAAGGAAATGACAGTGAAACGTAGAGAGACAGACAGACAGACAGTTAGACAGACAGACAGACAGACAGAGAGAGAGAGAGAGAGAGAGAGAGAGAGAGAGAGAGAGAGAGAGAGAGAGAGAGAGAGAGAGAGTTAGTTCACTGCACGCCCAGTCATTTCATATTTTCACCATGTGTTACCACCAAATTCAACATGCTCTAATCCCTCTGTATGCAAACAGAATGCATATAACGTACGTGGCTCATCCAGCTCGGCATTCACCTGACCAGCTGCGGACCAGACGGACGTGAAACAGCATCGCCAGCAAGTGAGTTACATTTATCTTTCTTGATTCTTTTGATTTTGTTCCCCTTAAAACTCCATCAGGTGGAAACTATTTCGACTTTTGCTTTTTTCCAGCCTATGAACAACTTTGAAAACTTCAGCTATTCTGGATACTGATATAAGTAATACACGTAGAAGGCGGGGCACGAAAACAAACCTGAATTCAGATAAATTGCGCTTCGAGATTCGTGTATTGCAATAAACGCGATTTCAGTTGAATGATACACGATCTTTATATTTTACATTCCATGGCTCCATGGATTTGCGTTCAATGATTCTACTGTGCTCACCTGTTGTTTTCTTAGAGCTGTATTTACATACCTGCACATAACAACGCGTTGAGTGTCTGTAATCAGCAGCTGGTTGTCTGTTGTTTTGCTGGGGCTGTATTTACACCACCAGCACATAACAACGCGTTGAGAGGTCTGTAATCAGCAGCTGGTTTGTCTGTTGTTTTGCTGGGGCTGTATTTACACCACCAGCACATAACAACGCGTTGAGAGGTCTGTAATCAGCAGCTGGTAGTCTGTTGTTTTGCTGGGGCTGTATTTACACACCAGCACAGTGGAGTGACTTGACTGCCTCATGCGTCGCAAGACGCGGGATCATCTAAGTCTAAGTAAGTCTAAGCACATAACAGTACGTTGAGAGGTCTGTAATCAGCAGCTGGTAGTCTGGTGTTTTTTGTTGGGGCTGTATATACACCAGAAGCACATAACAGCACGTTGAGAGGTCTGTCTCCATCCACGTCTCTCTGTCCAATTTCTGTGCTGAAGACGCGAACCCTCGGCGGATGTGATCATCCACTTCTGTTAGTATCAACCTTTGAGGACTCTGTCCTGTTCTTCTGCCCTTCAAAGTTTGGTGCTGAAGGCACAAGAATTGAGGGACATTGCCATCCCCTTTTTTCAGGTTGATTAGTAAAGTATTAATCAGTGCACACACACACCCCTTCCCGGGATGGTTTGAATGAATAAATAATTACAATAATTACATTAACAACTAAATAAATGAATAAAAATAAACAAAAATACAACCTTCGCTGATCACGATTCTTTCTACATCTCTAATCTAGTTTGCACTCACTCAAACCAATGGTCGAGCAGCCTGTCAAATCAATGATAATGTTCCCTTCAGTAATGAGGTCAACAGTGTAATCCAGAATTGTACTACAATACATGTTTTTTTTTTTCTTTTTAAATGTAAGCCATGTTACTATTTCCAATTGAGATATTCGATTTGAATGCTGAGATCAAAGTCCGAAATCTTGTCACATTTTTCACCGTGGTAACGTTTTTTGACGATTTTTGTCATGAGAAGTAGTTAAGGACATAAACAACTGTTAAAGAATGGGGGGAAAATGAATATTCACACAAATATGAGGCGACCATAATGAAGAGAAAAATTGTGTGGCAGAGAGATTGCCTCTTAAAATTTTTGACGTCATGGATATTGTGACCACATTGATTGAAGAAAGTTATTTTTGTTTGCGAACGTTATCCGCATAACTTCGTTTCATTCTTAAAACTGTTGAGTGGAACAGAAGAATCCATCTGTTTTTTTCAATCCACTTGAGACCACAATATAATGAAACCCAACAGAAACATACATTTACACCTGGGACATTGTACAATGTAGTGGGTACTTTGTTTCAAAGAGACAACCTTAACTGGTCAATAATTCCAGTTTTGCTATGATGGCAAAACAGACTTGGAATCAACGCAAAGTAGAACATTAAGGAGGAACACTGATGTATCATATAAGTACGTTCAGGCCATTAGTAAGCACACAATTCTACAATGCAAATTGAAAACCTTTTTCAAAGAATAAAGACAATAATTGTTAAATAGATAGAATTACAGAACCATGCAAACGAATTTATCAAACAGAGAAATCAAAGTAACTGGAAGCCTTGAAGCCTTGAAAAAGTAATGCGTTAATTCAATAAAGAAGAATATGGCAGCCACTGTGTAACAAACATGAATGTCACACATGACACACAAACATGAATGAAACACGAATGACATGTGAAGACAAGAACTTGAATGCTTTATTTTTCTCTCTTACCACAAGAACTTTTTTTCTGAATTTTCAATGCCCATGTTTTGCAAAAAAGTATTGGTTGTCCATATTCTAGTAATAATTCTTACCTGAAACCATCTTAACTTACTATTCATCTGTCGGATTTTCTGAAAAGTGTTTTGCCCACATCACATCCTTCAGTAATTTTTCATTCCATTTGTGGCAAGAAGTTGGCTCTGGAGTGTCTTGATTCAGTAAATCGCAATAAGCTTAGGCACCCCTTGAAAGTGAACATATCACAGTTATCAGTTTACTTGACTTACCTTCTGTTCAGCATTTTGTTTATACTCTCAACTTCCCTTGAATGCTTTTCCATAGCACTTATGTAACCGTTATATATCACGAAATCTTTACTGATTTTATATTTATTGATAAAGGACAACACGTTTCAAAAAAAAAAAAGTCGCCATTTTCATCTAAAAAAGATCCGTACTCAGAATACACCATTTTCTGATCCAATTAAAATATGTCCCAATCCTCAATTTCGTATTACAAAACAAAGGCTATGAAAAGAGTTTTTCTGCAGTTTTGACACAAACAGTCTTTACCTATTTTTACATGCTCTGAATACATCTCTCCACAAGTTATTGAACTTATCATGCCCAGACAAATCAGCACCCAGTAAAAAAAGAAGTTCCGCTTTATAACATGATGAAAAAGAGTATTTCTCCTACCTGTGATTACTTTATAAAAGTTTACGAATCCTTTTAACTTCAGTGCCTTTATTTGTTTCCATATGCTTGGTATTCTATATTCATGGATGCAATGGTTATCTTGCTATTCATACTGAGATCAGAATTCCATATGTCATACCAACATTTGGACACATTACCACACTGACATACACAGCTGCATCAAAATGAAGAATGAAAATCAAAGTGATTCACATTTAAGTAAAAACAAGAGTTGCACTTCAAACGACATTTTTTACCACATTCAGATCACAACTTTTTACACGGCTATACACAACATCACACTCTAAGAAGGGCTTCAAGATATCCAAATATACACGTTTGAGAAAACTTGTAAGTTTCATCAAAAAGAACATGAATACATAATACATGTACATGCACACGTATTGAAACATAATGAATTAAAGCTTCTCTATAGATCTGTCTTGGGTAGAAAACGAAACTAACGGAATGAAAAAAAAAAATCCTGTATTTTTCCATATTCAGTGGAACACGTGCTCACACATGCAAAGAGTCAAAAAAAGAGAAGAAGAAAAAGTGGGCATTGGCACCATGGGACTTTTAAAGACAGTACTGCATTGGTGATCTGCTAACCGTTAATCTGCTGTCATTCATTACAAGGGTGGAAGGGTGGACGACCCCATTTATAACTACATCTTATTCTACTGTAAAGTAGCGTTGATTTTATCTAGTATCCTATACTGAATGTTTTATACCCATTGTTTTTAGCTTTCTCTTCGTATGATCATTCAATTATTGAATTGAGGGTATATTTAAAATCTGTCGTTGTTATCCTGTCTTAACCCTTCTATCTTATCCACCAATAGTCTATCATTGTCTATCCCTTTATCCCCCCCCCTCTCCACCCCACCTTAATTTGTTTACGCTTCATGCCGTCTCGCTCTAAATTTCCTTTCCCCCCCCCCCCCCCCCCCCCCCCCCCTTTTTCTTTTAATAATAAATCTACAGCCCCCTTCTCTCCCCATTCCCCCCACCACCACCCCCAAACACCCCCTCCAACCGCCGCCTTCCCGTCCGTTTACGTCTATTTTCTTTGCCCCACGCTCCCTTAGTTTCATATCATGATTCTACTGCTCAACCATAGTTTAATATTACCATTTATGGTATGTTCGATTACTTAATTAGGTTAGGGATGGATTGACTCGTAGATTTCATTTCCTTGTTACCTTTTTGTCTGATTCTTCCTCCGCAACTTATTCTTCTGTTGTAAAACACAATAGTCTCTCCCCCCCCCCCCCCCCCCCCTCCCTCCTCTCTCTCTTTCCTTACCTTTCTCTGTCTCTTTCTCTCCCTTCTCCTTCTCACTCTTTTTCTCTCGTTATCTTGTATTACCTGCACCACAATTCTATTTTTCTTTTTTTTTTTTTTTTTTTCTCCTCCTTTCTTTCCCTCTCTCTCTCTCTCTCTCTCTCTCTCTCTCTCTCTCTCTCTCTCTCTCTCTCTCTCTTTTTTCATCTCTCGTTGTTTCACCACCTCCCCCCCCCCCCCCCTTCCTCGTTTTTCTCATTTTCTATTCTTCTCTCTTTTTGTCTTTATCTCTGTCTCTCTCGTCGAGTCCTCTCTCTCACTCCCAGCCTCTCTTTCTTGATTTACCCCCCATCTCTCGTTGTTGCACCACACCACCCCCCCCCCCCCCTTCCTTCCTCTTTTTCTCATTTTCTATTCTTCTCTCTTTTTCTCTTTATCTCTGTCTCTCGTTCTCGAGTCCTCTCACTCCCGGCCTCTCTTTCTTGATTTACCCCCCCCCCCCCCCCACTCTTCCCCACCGCTCATTCTCTCTCTTTTTTCCCCATCTCGCCTTCTGTGTTTTTCTACCCCTCTCCCAGTATCTCTCCGTCTCTCCCACTGCTCCCTCATTCCCGTCCCCCTATGTTTTTTTTTTCACTCACTCTTTTTCTCCCCCTTTCTCTCTATCTTCTTCTCTCTCACACTTCTTTTACTCCCCCCCCCCCCCCCCTCTTTCAACCCATCATCTCTCTCTCTTGCACTTCATCTCTCTATTCCTTCCCCCTCATTTTCCTGACAAGATTTTGGTACCTTTTTGGGTCCCTTTCCCTGTGATCCCCTTTCCCATGTGTCTCGTCTCCCCTTACCCTGTCTTCCCAGAGTTCATAGTTCATCACTACTATCCCCCCCCATCTTCCGGATTTTTATTCCCCCCCACCCACCCACCCACCCTCGCCCCTGCCTTCTCCCCCCCCCCCCCCCCCCCCCCCCCTCATCTCCCTCTCATATCCACCGTACCTCTGATCTTAAATACACTTTTAATAATCTTAATGGAAATGTTAGTCCAGTTATGGTATGTGTTTTGTTTGCAGCCTTCCCTGAGGAAGCCTTGAAGTGAAGGCGAAAGCTTGGAAGAAATGAAGAGTTGTGGAGTGGGAATGGAAGTGCGGATTTTATTACTTCTTGTGTTTTTATAAACTTAAGACTGTATCCAGCACTCTTCATCCTTGAGCGGTGCTCAGCAATCAAAAGGTTCTATTTCATATATATATATATATATATATATATATATATATATATATATATATGTGTATGTGTGTGTGTGTGTGTGTGTGTGTGTGTGTGTGTGTGTGTGGTGTTGCAAACCAACAACAATTTTTTTTTAAAAGTGCTCAAACGAGTTGGGAGCGGCATCTGTTAGTTCATAGTTCATCCCTATCCCCCCACCTTCCGGATTTTTATCCCCCCCCCCCCCCCCCTCCTCTCCCCATCTCCCCTCTCATACCCACCGTACCTCTTATCTGAAATACACTTTTAAGTATATATATATATATATATATGATGGAAGAATTGTTAACCTGGACTTGTTTTTCCCCCACTACTTAATTGTTCAGCATTATATATATATATGTGTGTGTGTGTGTGTGTGTGTGTGTGTGTGTGTGTGTGTGTGATAGTTGTCTGAAGAAGCCCCAAAACTGGGCGAAAATTCAAATAAAGTGTTGGAGTGCAGTCTGGTTCGGGTGTTATGATTTCCTTTGAGTGTATGCTGACTATTGTGAGCATTGTCTACCTGAACCGATTCCTTGGTGGAGCGGTGCCTGATTATGGAAATCTGAACCAATCAAAAACTATATATATATATATATATATATATATATATATATATATATATATATAAAATGCTGAACAATTAAGCAGTGGGGGAAAACAAGTGCAGGCTAACAATCCTTCCATCATTACAATAATGATTTGGCAAAGATTTGAAATTGAGAGGTTAAAAAAAAAAAAATTAAAATGAAGTAAATGGGAAAATGTATATCATAAATGAAAACCCCTTTCACTAGCTGCATGAGGAAACTATCGCAATCTCTCTCGAAGGCACATCTATATGTATCGCCTGTTCTGAGGCCTTTCGTCCGCTGAATCGGACTCATCAGAGAGACACGGCTGATTATGTCTGTGCTCTTGGCGTCAGATAGAGACACACCACAATCCATAATTCTGTGGTGTTCCGACCGCCAAGGGTTCGAAAAAGAATCTAACAGCACCCCCAAAGCAACCAGCGAATGGTAGTAGAATTAAACAAAACGAAAGTGTGGGGAGGAAAAAAGTTGTTGAAAGCTAAAATCATTACGCAAACTGTATAAAATGTAAGGGACAATCTTTGAGCCTATGCTTGAGGATCCATTTAAGGATGCAAGGGAGATCAAAAGATATGGAACAGTCTGAGTGGTCAAAAGATATGGAACAGTCTGAGTGGTCAAAAGATATGGAACAGTCTGAGTGGTCAAAATATGGAACAGTCTGAGTGGTCAGCTCTGCTGTTCACTAACCCAAGCGTTGTCAGCGGCTAAGAATTGTGCAGAACAACCTTTCCTTGGATCTCCTAAGAGATGAATTACCCACTGATTGACCAAACATATAATGCTGAACAATTAAGCAGTGGGGGAAACAAGTGCAGGCTAACAATTCTTCCATCATTACAATAATGATTTGGCAAAGATTTGAAATTGAGAGGTTAAAAAAAATTAAGATGAAGTAAATGGAAAATGTATATCATAAATATGAAAACCCTTTCACTAGCTGCATGAGGAGACTATCGCAATCTCTCTCGAAGGCACATCTATATGTATCGCCTGCTCCGAGGCCTTTCGTCCGCTGAATCGGACTCATCAGGGAGACACGGCTGATTGTGTCTGTGCTCTTGGCGTCAGATAGAGACACACCACAGTCCATAATTCTGTGGTGTTCCGTATATATATATATATATATATATATATATATATATATATATATATCAGTATATATCTATCAGTGCTATCTTCCGGAAAAAAAGTTAATTTGACGCTTACGGACCTAAGACATTTCTTAGTAAAAGACAATGGATTTTGGAAAGACGTTTTCACCTCCAATGTTAACTTTGCAGGTCAGATGTTTTTAAACAATTCGAATGAGGTGTTAACAGAGCCATTATTCTGTAATGGCAAGTTTAGTTTGTAATGATGTCATGAACTTAAAAAGCTGGATAGCAAAGCACATATTCCTAGTTAAAGATGTTATCAATGAAGATGGAAGTGTTCTCGATTACAAAACGTTTTCCGAAAGATATGATATCACGGTAAATTACCTAAATTATACGGGATGGATATCATCAATGAAAAGGTGTTTAAGATGTGCAAATATTAAACTAACAAACACAAAACTGTAATCTAACATCGAAAGCAGTGCGATTGGTATCAAGTATTAAAACGGGAGCAAAACTTATTTACAGTACTCTCATCGCAAAATGACAATATTTGATATAAACTACTTTGCAAAATGGGAAAATGAATCAAGATGTGTGATAGACCGGAAATAAAACCGTTGAAACAGGTGAAACAAATTGAAGAACTTAAAGTGAAATGGCTCCAAATAAGAATTTGTCACAATATCCTGGTTACAAATTATATCTTAAAGAGGATGGGAATTCTTCCCAGTGAGCTGTGTACATTTTTTGCGAAACTGACACCGATTCAGTTCAACACTACTTGTAGTAGTGTCACTTTCCCAAACGTTTCATGGAGGGGAGGGGACTAGAACAAACATTAAACGAAAGATGTGTGAATATTGCAGCAGAATGGGATTTAATAAGGAGCTGGTTTTATTTGGAAATGGTAAAACAGACAAAAATTGATGAAGTTTTTGAATGTGTATGGAGTATATATATATATATATATATATATATATATATATATATATATATATATATATATATATATGTGTGTGTGTGTGTGTGTGTGTGTGTGTGTGTGTGTGTGTGTGTATACAGATGTAGAATAAACAATGTAAAACCTACTGAAAAACACTTTTTTTACACAAATGGGATTGAAAAATATATACATTGTTTAGAAATGAAGTGCATGAAATTTAAGAGAAAATGGTACTCCTATTTTTAAAAAAAAATGATGTATCTAATGGAACGAATTAGAGGAGGGCGGGTGGGGGGGGAGGGGAGGATGGGAGAGAACGAGCCATATGTGGTCGATGGTACTGGCAATAAGCAGGTTAAGGGAATTTATGAAAATCTGTTCATGCATGTGAAATAAATGCTACCGAACTACTGTACCCTATTTGGTCAGACATGCTGGGAGTATGAATTCCTCGAGTGCTTTGTGGACGAGAAAAGGTTGCATGTTTGTGACTTTTTCTTATTATTCCTTCGTTTTTTTTTTTGTTTTTTCCTAGATTACTGAATGGAACTGCTTGAAAGATTTTCTTTTGTTTTTATCTTTGTTCCCCGTTTTACTCCCACCATTCTGATTTAGTATATTCATGTTGATGCTTCTTTATGTTATCGATGTTGCAAAATCATTTTTTTAGATCATGATACATGAACACTGCATTTCTTTTGTCAGTCAATCTGTTTTCAGCATCATGCATTAAGGTTAATATCATTCAATTTCAGGTGGGGATAGTACAAGACACGCAGAACAAGGAAACAGAGAGTCAGAAAATAACCATGGGCATGCGGATGATGTTCACCGTGTTTCTGCTGGTTGTCTTGGCAACCACCGTCGTTTCCTTCACTTCAGGTCGTGGTAAAGTCAATTTCCGAATTCTCATGTTTCGTAACCTGGAGACAGTCTGCATTTGTTGCTTTGAGACGTAGTGCACTGTACTGCATTTCATTTTATTGCTTTGCAGTAAGGTGTACTGGTCTATGCTATGTTCTTCTGTATTGTAGTGAATCATGCTGTTCTGTAATCTTCTAACTGCACTGCATTGCATTTTACTGTGTTGTAGAGAATCATGTTGCCGTGTGCTGTATTTGGGGTGTATTGCACTAACATGTATTGTCTTTCTGTATGCAAATCATGATGCTTACCATAGTATTGTACTGAATTCATTGTATATTTGTGGACAATGCTAATCTGTATGCGTATGGTATAATACTCTGTTTACATTGTATCGTGTTAGTATATCTTCATGCATTGCCTTGTATTATAGTTTATTACAATGCATTATAATGTGTTGTATTGATGATGATGTTTCATATTGTATCATGCTGTTTTGTTGTTCACAGACAATTTGAGGACAGTCACACCAAAATATGATTGTTTCATTCAGCTAGCTGAATGAGACATAAAGCTAAAAACCGTTTTAAAGTACAATTATCGTGTGCCCTATTGTTATTCTTATTGATAGTAGTTGTAGCAACAGTATACTCATCATCATCATCATCATTATCATCAACATCATCATCAACAACATCATCATCATTACTGGTAGTTGTAGAAGTAGTCGTGGTAATAGGAGTAGTAGTGGTAGTAGTATTTTATATATCGCCTGTTTTCAGTTAAAGACCAGGTTCAGAGTGTTTCACAATCCACGCTAGCATTTCAACATCAGACTGCCTGCTTGGGTAGAGCAGCCAAAGGACTGCCTACTGGCGCTTCATTAGACAATGACAATGACATCTTTAATGACAATAGCCTGATTAGCTCTAATGCCATGGAAGTGCAAAAATACAGAAAATACGACAAATACGGCATATAATGCATCAAACCAAGTAATCCACTTTATCACAACCACTATGTGTCCGAAATTGGTCAACGTCAAATAATGAAAACAAAACGACAAACATATTGAAACATATATCTAAGGACAAGTACACATTTTAAGAGAAAGCCTAATACCACACAGGGCTAGTATTTCCCACCCTATGTGTTCGATCAACCGACAAAAATACAAACACATAACTGATGACAACATCGATATCTCTTATATCTTAAGTGACTCGTAAAACCTAATGACGTAAAATTGTCTTAGATTAGGCCTAATTCAAAATAGAAAGTCTTTTCTGCCTTAGGTTATATGCGTCGTTAATGAACTTAGCAAGCAATTAATAGTATCCTCATTTTCCGTTGACAGAATATCACAAGATCATGTCTCATCACATCACGATTACTAAATAAATCACATGTCATACGTAAACCATCATATTCCTTACATGCGAACAAAAAATGTGCTTCATCTCTAGTCGTCTGTCTGCACACAATGGACATACATTTTCAGGAACATCTTTTAAATACCAGCTTCTATTCATAAACAGTCCTAACGTTCTCATTCTAAATCTTGCTAAGTATCCCCGGTGCCATTTATTTGTTATAATGTTTAGGTATTTTTCAGGCTGAAAGAAATCTTTAAATGAATTATACCAGGCGTATTTACTATTTCTCTTATATGTGAGTGCCAGTTTTGTTGATAACAATCAATGAGTCGCTGTTTAAATTCATACAAAAATAGTTTTTCATTTTCCACCCCTTGCATCAACCAAATTATGCCAAATCCATTTTCGGTTAATGCTCTTTTGATATCTGATGCCCAATTATGATGTCCTGTTTCATGTTGTCTAAGGAGCATTTCATACGCCTGTTTACATATACGAGTTACTGGTAACCGGGTTAGTTTTAGCCAGTATCTCAGACATTTAACATAGTTCTTATAAGTAACGGGTATCTACCTGATTCACCGTACGACATTTTGTTTGAAGAATGTAAAGGTATGTTTAAACATCTCTTAATGGCATAAATGTGAACATTTTCCATATGTTTGTTTTCTTTAATCCCCAAATTTCAGCGCATACATCAGCATCGGTTCAATCTGAGAATCAAATAATTTCCAAAAAACAAAATAATATCAGTGGATCCAAGTCTTCTCAAAGCACGAAGAATTTCAATTACCCTTTTTTTCCCTTTCCGGGCTGTTTCTGACCATCCTGGTGTCAAACTTAATTTTGTGGTGAAAATCATGCCCAAGTATTTATATTGGTTTGTAACTCTGACCTCATCTTTACCGTACCACCATACTTCGTTTGCAGATAGATACCCTCCTTTGCGGAAAACGATTATGTGTTAGTTTTGTCTAAATTTACTGTTAATTGCAATCGATCTGCTTCAGATTTGAGACACATTAAGTTGGTTTTTTGGAGTCCTATTGGAGTATCTGAAAACAAAATAACATCATCGGCGAATAGTAATAAGAATATTTCAACTGCTCCTGGAAGTAGCTGTATGCCATGTCTTCCACGTTTAGACAACTCTATAGCAAGTTCATTGATAAAAAAAAAAAAGAGAATAATGTGGACTTAATATGCAGCCTTGTTTTACACCTCTTGGACAAGAGAAATATTTGGAATACAGACATTTGTCGCGAACACAAGCCAAAACTGTATCATATATTCCTCTTAAAGCCTTGTACAATTTACCGTCAACACCAGATTTTCTTAATATATTCCATAATATATTTCTATTGACGGAATCAAACGCCTTACGAAAATCAACAAATGCTACATACAGTTTTGAATTTCTTGAAAGATAACGCTGGACTACTGAATACAATGTGAAAATATGATCGATTGTACTATAATCCCTTCTGAAACCTGCTTGTTGTTCAATAATTTTTTTCCTCCCTCTCTGCCCATTGCGTTAATCTTTTATTCAAGATGTTAGTATAAATTTTACCCAGTACACTTGATAACGATACCCCTCTATAATTATCTGGAATATTTATGTTTCCCTTTTTAAACAAAGGTACGATTATTGATTTTGACCACTCAGTTGGGAAAATTCCACTATGGAAGAGTCTGTTAAACAAATTGACAAGAAATTCTGTTATCAGATTATTAGAATTTTTCAAACATCTCACTGATTATACGGTCTGGGCCTGCGCTTTTACCACGTTTTAAACTTTTAATACTGTCCTTTACCTCTCTTGTAGTTATTGGATCATTAAATAAAGGTTCTTGAGAATATTCGTCCTCTACATCAATTATGTCCTGAGAATCAGAATTATCAAATGAGTTAAAAACATTCTGAAAATGATCGTGCCACTGTTCAACCGATATTTGATTGTAGATAAAAGTTTTTTTTGCTTATTGATCTTATTGTTGACCAAAACAATTTTGGGTTGTTAACAGATGCTTTCAGTTTTTTTTCTAATCTATCAAAATCAATTTTTCTCTTTTTATCTTTTTTAAATTTATTATAAATCTGTTCTAGCTTTACGTAACTTTGTCTTCGTTCAATAAGGTTTGTTTTAGAGCGTCTATAACTTCTGAGGAGGCCCTTGACTTGTTTTTTCATTCTTTCACAATTCCAATCAAACCAATCATTAACTTTTTTTGTATACCTCCCAACCACACGAACCATACACGCAGCAGCTCCATATAACGCATTCGAAAAAAGATTAACACATTCATTTACATCAAAATCTAAAAGATTGTTTGCTCGTTCCATGCTCTCTTTAAACGTATTAGATTCCAGTTCCTCTCTATATATCTGTGCATTTTTCCTCACACCACACACTTTTTTCCTCGCCACGCACTGTTGTCTCTCTTTCCACAACACTCTCTCCTTTCTCCCATCGCATTTCAACAGGCAAGTGCCAAGAATACAATTGTTCATTAATAAGCATGTCACAGTAACCATGTAGTTCCTCAGACACAATGAAATAATCAATGGTACTGCTTCCGTGCGGTGAAATATATGTAAAATCGCCATGTGAATCCCCTTGACAGCAACCATTTAATATTATTAAACCAGACATGAAACAAAAGTCCAACAGTGATTTACCAAATTCATTAATAGTTTTATCTTTAGAACATCGTAGAACTTTTTTTCTTCTTCATCATCACCATCCAGGTTTTCATTAGGGTGTAAATAATCAGTCATATTTTCAATTTTCGGTTGTTCACATCCTGTCCTAGAATTAAGATCGCCACAGAAAATACATACATATCTTCCTTTTCGAGCAAGTCTGACAGGTGTTCTTCAAAAATAAGAATGCCATTTTTCATTTCAAAGTTATTATAATAAGGACTACCTTCAGGGGGGACATAACCAGCAATGAATAAAACATCTTTTTCCATATCAAATAAACATTTATCCAATTTCAAAACAATCAAATTATCGCACTTTACTCTAACTTGTATAACAAACTGAGAAATGCAATTTTTTACCAGCACCAAAACTCCACCTGAATTTCTTCCATGTGCAGATAGTTTCGTTGCAGGCGCATCATATTTTGCATGATCTTTGAACATATTA
>JADBJO010006759.1:60000-67500 GCA_016801955.1 Conus betulinus
ATACTTGAGTCTTCTAGGGTTGAACTGCAGTGAAAACAGTTCTGTGGTTGATCGATTAGTTTTTTTTCTGGACAAAACAAGCAGTTTCAAAATAGTCACTCTACCCTTTTTGGGTAATGGTTCTTAGCGACCATTATTTTATTTAAGCATAATGACTTACGAAATTTGTTTTCATAATTGATACAGTCAAAAGACTTTAGATCTTAAATGAACCATATACCTAGAACCTTGAATCCAGAAGGATTCCATTTGTTTGTTTGTTTGTTTGTTTGATTTGTTTTTTTAGTGAGATCGAGTTATAATTGTGCTTTTATTTTAGATTCCCAGTGATATTGCTTGTGATTTGCTACTATTCATAGGCAGTCCTAGAACTTTGCAAAGCAGTCAAATAGAAGTGTAGTTGTTGTTGTTTGTTGTTGTTGTTGTTGTTGTTTGTTTGTTTGTTTTTAATCAAGTTTTATCTTCAGTGTGTTAAATAATTGTGTATTATCACCAAACTGAGAAATGTTGTGTTCAAGATATGAACTTCTTTGTTCAATTCCTCTTTATCATCATTGCCACAAAGTGTTTGCTCAAAGAATGAACAAACATGGGGAACATCAATCATTTTTTTTCTCTGCTTTTTTTCTATTTGAAAGCACTGCAAAATATTTCCTTTTAAATAAACTGTTGACTTAACGATTTTGTAGAAAGTTTCAACCCACCAACAAATCTTTCTCCCAAACACAAATCCTCTCAGGACCTTAAACATGAATGTTCCATCTAAAGAATCAAAAGCTGTTTCAAAGTCAATGCCCAGCAGTAAACCCAAAAGATTCTTTGGATCTGATTAATTAAATCATAAACAACTAGAGGAACCCTTGCTCCCATGATGAAATGAATACACACCCATAACTCCAAACAAATGCCTCTCATGGCACCAAGTCAGCTAGTAGAGATGTCAACTCAGAGGATAAAAAAAAACAAACAAACAAGGAGACATCTCCCCCAAAATGGTGTTCCAAGCTTGTCCAGTTACCCTGCACCTGACCTGACACATCAATACAGCAACAACAACTAGAGAAATGAACAAAGACAAATCAACTTTCATTCAAGACTGGCACAGCTTTTTCATCTTGAATACAGTCAAACAAACACATGGATGGACAATCACAAATGCAGGTAACCTCGGTTTTATTGGTGAGAAAAGAAATCTTAAGCGAGACAGGGATAAATAAACAGTAAACGGCAAGCAAGTAGCGTAACTCTTGCTCCAATGATAAAATATATGCATGAAAATGATACATATGAATGCTGCTGATGACAACAGGTCGCCTGACAGAAAAGACAACTCAGAGCATACAGAACAAACAAGGAGATACCCTCCTACAAAAGAATATTCCAAGCTTGCTCTTCTACCTTCTATTTGACTCAGCTACACCGAAACAACAACTGGAGAAATAAACAAAGATCAGTTCATATTAAATCAAGATTGCCACAGCCTTTTTTTTTTCATCTTCACTGACAAAGCAATCATTTGTCAGGTATCAATCGTTGCAGCCACAGCCATCAGGGACCTTCACGGAAGATTTGTACAGGGCAAGGTTACCAGTAAATTTTGCATCGGTAGTCCAGGCCAGTTCTTCTAAGATATACATCGTGCGATCCAGTCAGGGCCAAGGTTAACTCTCAAGCTGAATAAAGTATCATAAAGAAGACTGGAAACCAAAAAACGCTGAAAGACATCATGTTGCACAGAGTTGTCGAAGAATCTGCAATCCAAGGCTGCATCACTGCCCCTGGTGAACATGAGAAATGGCAAGACCACTGTCAAAGAAAAGCTCCCATCAAGGATGAGATGCTGTCAAAGAACAATCAGCACCCTCAGGTTGCTTCTCACGACCGTCGGTGCAAGACCTTTTTGATAGGGGAGAAGTTCTCACCGTTCATGAGAGCAGACAAGACCATGGAGCAGAACAGTTCAAGACGCCAGAGTCCAGATTTAGAAACAGCTGGCAATCGAATTGTTCGTCTGGGAAAGTATCAGCCAGTGTGGCTACAGTCATCCCCCAGGCAAGACCAGACCAGCTGCTTAGGATTTATTTGGAGAGGGTCACCTCGACATTCGTTTGCCGACAAACCCAAATTTGGAGTGCCACATTTAACAAATCTCCGACAAGGGGTGAACCACCTAAGGTTGAGGAGAAAGGCATTCAGATATTCAGGGTGTGATAGAGGTTAATGAGCACAGGAAGCCTGTTTCCACCTCATTTCTAACGACGCTGAGCGTGATGAAGGTTAAAGTTAATAGGAAACCTACTTACCCTTCACCTCTAAGGACACTGGGCATGATGGAGTTTTTGAGACGGGGTGGGGTGTATGTTTCTACCTCATCCCTAGGGACGCCTGAAAGGTCAGCCCTTCGATCCTCTTTCATCACCTGAGCGGTTTCCTGCAATGGTCCAGCCTGTCACCCGTGCACTCTATGGGGCTGGGACTTCCACATTTTGTGGGACGTTTGACAAGGGAGTCGAACCTGGAGGGCAGGTATCCTCCCAGAAGAATTGTACCCAAGGGTTGTGTGTGTGTGTGTGTGGGGGGGGTGCGTTCGTGCGCGTGGGTGCGTGCATGCGTGCGTGCGTGTGTGCGTGCGTGTGTGTGTGTGTGTGTGTGTGTGTGTGTGTGTGTGTGTGTGTGTGTGTGTGTGTACCGCCACTCTCGAGTGCTAGTTTAAGAGACATTGCGTTTTGTTTTTCTGTCTTTACAACTGACTGTCTTATCTGTACATGTATACACCAAGTTCGAAAAGTTAAACAGCAAATCGTTCTTTGATAAACGAGGTGTCAGCAACAGATGCCACTGATTTCGACAGCACATTTAACTACATACAAGAAAACGGGCCGAGAATTTCCCATCGATATAAACAAAAAAAAAAAAAACATAATAAAAAAAATAAAGCCACATGAGTACCAAACCTTTAAAGCACAAAGGGAGGAGGGGGAGGGGGGTGGGGGGTGGGGGATGAAATGTTTTCACCCAAGTTTAATTTTAAGCACTGTACTTTGATGATCCGTTTTAAATGCACCAGGTGGAGGGAGGGGATGTGATGATTTAAAACAAACAAAGAACATTTTTTAGCAGCTGTCAAATGTCTCAAAATAAAATTTAATGAAGATGCCCCAGGCTCTTGCCTTGAAATATAAGTGTACTTAAGAGAGAGAGAGAGAGAGAGAGAGAGAGAGAGAGACAGACAGACAGACAGACAGAGACAAAGACAGAGAGACAGAGACTGAGACAGACAGACCAACAGAGACCAAAGACACGCACACACACACACACACTGAGAGAGAGACAGAGAGAGAGACAGGGACAGAGAGACAGAGAGACAGAGAGACAGAGACAGACAGAGAGACAGAGACCAGAGACGCGCACAGAGAGAGAGAGAGAGAGAGAGAGAGAGAGAGAGAGAGAGAGAGACGCTTCAGACGCTTCAGATACGTTTTTATTGACAATGGCCTACTTTGCTTTATGTCAAGAGGGTATACATTAATATTTGTAGCGCTGAAAAACAAGTTCATAATGCAAACAAAACAAACATTGCAACGGATTACGAGAACGTTAATGATGAGACTTGAAGCCATGCAGAAGAAACGGAAAATAGTGACTTTTTTGTCACTCATATTGAATATGTATTTTTTAAAGTAACAAGATGATCATAGACACAAGTGCCTCACCCAGGCACACATGTTCACTGTTATAAAACTTTCCTGTTTCTGTCACATCCATCATCACCGTCCACCTCATCATTAGCTATACTTGTGAGAAAAACAAAACCATTTCTTTTTTTCCAAAAGGTGGATCCCATTTAAGTGAACGGTTGACACATTTCTAACTATTGTCCATGGACAGGTGTTTAAGTATTCCTGACAGCGTTGTGCCTGGCCATCCGCTTAGAGCGCTCTCTTTAACTTTAATGCAGTCTTTCAACAAGCTTGGTGGGTTCTTGTTAGCTGCCCCACCAGACCATCAAAGTCATCTGTAAATTTAAGCTCCGTGGTAGTTGTTCTTCCAGTGTGACAGTAATGACATGATCTTCAAGTGCATCAGTTGTGATGAGTTCCAGGAATACTTTGAAAAGTGTAGCTGATACAATACAGCTCTGGGAATTCCAACAGAGCATTTATTTGTACTAACGTGATGCTAAATAGTTACATTCACAGGCGAATGGTCACGGTACCGCTGGAAATGAAGTAGTATCTATGTACAGCGCTCCTGATGTTCTTATTACCTGACAACCCCCTACCCCACTTCATGCACATGTGTGTCTTCTTTGCCACGTGTTTAATGTGAGAATCCACGCAGCCAGCAGTTTAACGCTCTCTCTCTCTCTCTCTCTCTCTCTCTCTCTCTCTCTCTCTCTCTCTCTCTCTCTCTCTCTCTTTCTTTAAGTGGTGTATTCTGAACGCTTGCATGATGTTTTTTCGCAAGAGATGTCTCTGTGATTCTCATTTAACATACGATTTACTGTGTTTTCGTTTAAAATGTTGGCGTACTGATCCCTTTTTAAATTGCTCCAGCAGACCATTCTTTCCTCAGCGTTCAACGCTTGTGAACAGAGGGGCGGTTCTCGACAAGGTGATCACACGGTTCTCCTCCTTATACATACTCACGCTGTACATGGTTTGCTGTTGCGCCTTTCCTCGTCTCCTGACCATAACGCTTGCTTGTAAATAGTAAGCATAGGCTCCAGTTCACCTCGGAAAATAAATTCGTCGATGATGAGGGTGTTCCATTCGTAACCCCGAGATGTGTTCCCACCAGACAGCAGCCTTGGCACAGGATCCTGCTGTCAGTGTGAGCCATGTGCTGGTTGCATCCATGACTATAGATCAGATGCACGACACACCACAAACGTGCCAGTATATTATCTCCACTCACCATTTTATCTCCACCTGTCTCACCCCTGTGAGAGCGTGGAAACTAATACTAAGGTACTATTATACATATATCTGTACAGAACGTTTAGGCTGTCCTGCTCAGTTCTTAGCTGCTGTCAGCACCTACATGACTAGCAATGCTCAGTTATTGAACCGTAGAGTCAACCACTTAGATCACAGACACCTTCTGACCATCTTTGTATCCTTAAAGGGATCCTTAAGCACGGGCTCAAATATTTCCTCCCACATTTAGTATTCTTTACGTAATGATTTTAGCTTTTTTTCAGCAACTTTTTTTTTTCTTAAGCGATTTCTTTCCCGTTTTATTTTTTCTACCCCCTCACTGCCTGCTTTGACGTGTCATTGGATTCTGTTTTCAAACCCTTGGTGGTGACAATGCTGCAGAATCATAGACAGTGGTATATCACCATGCGATGCCACGAGAACACAAATACCATCGGCCGTGTCTCACTGAGGAGTCCAAATCAGCAGACCAAAGGCATCTGAGCAGGCGATATATGTAGCTCTCTTTTCAAGATGGAAGACGATGGTAGGCTATTGTGAAGGATTTCATATTTACATTCTTATGCCATGAATTTTCGTTTTTTGCATTCCGACTGTCCTTCTCTCAGACCCCCCCCCCCATTTTTTTGTTGTTTTTTTTTTTTTGTTTTTTTTTTTTTTTTTTTTTTGTTTTTTTTTTTTTTTTTTTTTTTTTTTTTTTTTTTTTTTAGCTTTGCCAAGTAATCACTGTAAATTCGGGGAATTGTTAGCCTTCTTTTGTTTTCTTCCTCTTCTAAGTTTTAACCATATCACTGTGCTCACGCAGCGGAAGTTTGCATCTCTTAGATCTACACGACTCATAGGTGGTCTCAGTACTTGTATGGCTGACACTGATGGGGTATTTAAGTACTAGACCTGACCACTCGGCCGGTGAACACATCCCTAAATGGATTTTCAAACATAGGCTCGAAGATTCTCCCTTCAACTCTTTACAAGATAATTGTAGTCTTTGTAGCAAATTGTTTCCTTACACTGCTGCTTTTTTGTCTTCTTTTCTACCTCTCACTGCCTGGTCTGGGTGTCGTTAGATTCTGTTTTTGAACCCTTGGTGGTTAGAATAACACAGATTTAGTGATTGTGGTACATCTCCATTTGATGCCAAGGGAACACAGACAACATCAGCCGTGTCTCACTGATGTGTCCGAATTAGCCTACGAGAGTCATCTGAGTAGGTGAAATGAACGGGGCTGTTTTCAAGATGGACTATGACGGTCTGACTTGCCACTAGAGAAGGATTTTATATTTAAATACTAACGCCATGAATACTCATTTCCATTTTCTTTCTTTTACGATTCTCCTTCTCCTTCCCTCCCATTTTTTTTTTTTTTTTTTTTTTTTCTTTTTTTTGTTCGTTGTTTTTATATTTCGAATCGTTGCAAAGTCACTAATGTAATGATGGATGAGTTCTTTGTCTGCGCTTGTTTTTCCCCACATCTTAATTGTCACACACACACACACACACACACACACACACACACACACACACACACACACACATATATATATATATATATATATATATATATATATATATATATATATATATATATAAAAAAAACATACATAGGGATCACTGAAAATCACTTCAAAACCAGATATGCAAACCATAAACAGTCATTCAACAAAGTAAAATACAAAAACCAAACAGAACTGAGCAAATATATTTGGAGGCTTAAAGACAAAAAATAAACTATAACATATCCTGGAAAATCATAAAAGGGCATCACCATACAATAACATTTCAAAAAGATGCAACCTATGTTCAACAGAAAAATGGTTAATACTATGCAAACCATACTTAGCAACCCTAAATACTAAGTAGAAATAGTAAACAACTGCAGGCACAAATGGAAATCGTTGTCAGCAAACGCACCCTGAACTGTAAAAACAACCTGAAAAACCGAACAACACGTGCAGCCAATCCGCACGTGCAAACAGTGACATTAGGCCATATAACACCGGCAGTAGGCGACCCAACACCATCCTGAGGAGAGCCAGCGCTCGAAACAGATCTGTTGATGATTTTAAAACTTCCTTTTACCATACTATTTTAACAGATATATATATATATATATATATATATATATATATATATATATATATATATATATATATATATATTAGACTAATAAATTCCAAGGATAAGTAACAGAGCACCATTCCAGCAACTTACAGAGCAGCTTGGTGTTGCAATGACTGCAAGAAATATTTGATTATAAAACAAAGCTTGCTCTTATGCCTTAGAGTGAAGAAATTGGGGGAGATAAGCATACATATCTGCAGTGGCAGTTAATTCTGCCTAACTGACAGTATGTGCTTGAGAGGGTGGATGGGGAATAATAAATGCTTCTCTCAAATGAGCCTTCAGCAAGCTTATAGTCTCCATGAAGGGACTATCTCCAATGGGGAAGAAACTCACTAACATATAACTCCTGGTCAGATACCAGTATTTCGAAACCTGATTGTTTCTCCCCAGTGACCGCGGAAGTGGTAACTTGACTCCTCTGTCTTTTCGGTTTTA
>JADBJO010006759.1:75000-85000 GCA_016801955.1 Conus betulinus
GACAACGACGAGGAAAGTAATCCATTTCACAGTGAGCCCTTGTGGCAACTAAGCCAAAGATCAAATGATACTCAAATTAATAGTTTTGGAAGAAAACTCCTTGAACTATGCATTTGCTACAGCATGCTAATCATAAATGGTTATGTGACAGGAGACGAAGAGGGAAAACTGACCTATATGTCTGAACATGGCCATAATGTTGTGGACTGTTTCCTAACTGATGTCAATTTCTCTCAAAAATGGTCGGCAGTGCAACAGTTGGTGACAGAACAGAATCTGACCACATGCCTGTAGAGATGTATTGTCAAGGTCAGACTGATAGAGATCAGCACAGCTTGAAGGCAAGAAAAAAAAAAAACAGAAAACAAAATGTGTGACAGAGTAACAAAGCAGATATTTTAAAAGATAACTTTTCATTACTGATATTTCGGAGAATGAATGATGCGGAAAGCCTTATAGATATTGATCCAGAAGAGTTCATTAGACTGTTCAATAGATCTCTATTGGAAGCTGCTGACTGTATTAAAAAACCGTAGTTGTTGATGCCAGTGTAGGAGATCGGAATTCAAGATAGTTCGACACAAGAATGTTTGTTGGATAAATAGAGGTAAGGGGGTATTTGAGACGTTTCAATCGGACAAAAAGAGAAGAAAGTATACAGAATATACCTCAAAGCGAAAAAAGAAAACAAGACTTTAACTGAAACTAAGAAAAGAGACCACGAAAAGAACTTTGGTAACAGCGCTACTTAGTTCTGCAAATGATTCAAAAGAGTTCTGGAAAGAAATTAAGAAGCACAGGAGAAGTACAACAGTCAATGACAACATTAGTAATGATGACTTGGTCTTACACTTTGAAAAAGTGTTTTAACGCAAACATTACCGATAACGTTGATGATACGGATATGTCAAGGGAAGATCACATTTACAGTAGCATTCTTGACTGCGAAATAAGCGAGGCGGCGATAAAAAACAATTAAACAATTGAAATGTAAGAAAGCAGCAGGACCAGATGGCATTCTGGCAGAAATGTTAAATCAGCTGAACCAGAAATAATAACATATTTGAAATCTTATTTCAATAAGCCTTTCATTCATGGATTATTTCCCGATGCACGGACTCAAGCGATCATTGTGCCGTTACACGAAAAGGTGACCCAAGCAATCCCGATAACTACAGGGGGATATCATTATTGAGTGTTGTAAGTAAGGTGTTCACCGAAATCATAAATAACAGGCTGTACGTCTGGGCTGAGAACAACTCTGTGTTAAACGATGCGCAAGCCGTCTTTCGTAAGGGACGGTCGACAGTGCTTCACATGTTTATACTCCATGCTTGTATTGAAAAGCATTTCTCCAAGTACCAAAAAAATATGTATGTTGCTTTCATTGATTTCCGAAAGGCGTACCACACCGTAAGTAGGGGAATTTTACTGTCAGTTCTTATATGTTAAAAAAAAGTGTGAACGGGAGAATGCTGCAGATAATTCAAGCCATGTATAAAAAATGTACAATCCTGTGTAATGAGCAAGAATGGTCTCTCGGAGTTCTTTTCTTGTTTGCAAGGTCTGCAACATGGCTGTATAATGAGTCCGACTCTCTTCTCATTACTAATAATGAATTAGCTAATGAGCTGACTTGTAAAGGTAGGCATGGCTTGTCCCTCAGTTCAGACACTGATCTCTTTCTGCTACTTTTAGCTGACGATCTTACACTGCTATCAACAACAGTGATCAGACCACAAAATCAGCTGAACAATCTTCAAGTATCTGCACACAGACTAGGATTGACTGTCAATAGGGATAAATCTAAGATAATAGTGTTCAGGAAGGGTGGCGTTTTAGGACCATGGGGAAAATTGTTTTTTAGGCGGTAATCAAGTTGAAGTTGTTAATTGACACAAATACTTAGGACTGACTTTTTCCACCTGTCGCAGCTTCACAGCAGCAATGGGAGATACCACATGTAGAGCTAAAAAAAAAACGTGCAACAGAAATTTTTTAAACTTTAAAAAGAATAGATAGTAATTCAGTTGATATATTTTTTCAAACTTTTTGACTCTTAGGTTGTTCCAGTTTTGTTGTATGGAGCAGAGGTATGGGACTTTAAAAGTTTTGAACAGATAGAATGTGTTCATCTTCATGCGAATAAACGTTTGCTACATGTTACTGATAAAACCCCAAATGATATGCTCTCTACGGTGAATTAGGCAGGCATCCTATATGGATCAATTCTGTTTCAAATGTCTTACATACTGGTTCCGTTTATTGAAAAACAACCAAATCATTTTTTTCTCTAAGAAGTCTTATGATATGCTTTTAAAAATGCATGACTTGGAACTAACACTTGGGTCACAAAACTTTAAACTGTTTTGTGTGAGAATGGGTTTGAGAAAGTGTGGTTCTTGGTTGTGGACAAGAGAAACTGTTCTTTAAAGAGTTTAAGGAAAGATTGTATAATTTCCCTTTTTTTTCCGATGGTCAAACCACTTGGAAAATAGTGGTAGAATCTCTGTATATAAACAATGTAAAACATATTTTTGGAAGAGAGAAGTATGTGGATGCCCTGTGGATGAACACATATTGCATTGTACTTGCCCAGTTTAGGCTGGAAGTATCACAGATTAATGTTCACAAATACCGTTATTCAAAGAATACAGAGAACTGGAGACTGTCCCTTTTGTAGTGACAACTTGAAACAGAAATTCACTTCGTTTTTGAATGCCCGCTATATAAAGGCTATAGACAAAAGTATATGTGAAATATTGTCTACCGCGATTGTGCTGGGAGTAACAGTTTAGCATGTTTAAAATTATCCGAGGAAAACATTCTTGATTTTTCTAAGTTTCTATTCTTCTCATTGAAGCTGCGACTTCAAACAGTTAACACCAATGAAAACATATCTATTGTGACGATGGTGTAGGATGTTCAAACGATGATGAATCGCGATGATTTCTCAAGTTGTGTACACTAATTGCATGTGAACGCCTGTGTGTGTGTGTGTGTGTGTGTGTGTGTGTGTGTGTGTGTGTGCGCGCGCGCGCGCGCGTGCAATGAATCCAGTAGTCCATGCTATCCCCCCCACTCCACCCCCCCCCCCCCCCCCCCCATTGAACCATTGAAAGGGGCTATGGCCAATTCAATAAACTTGTGTCGATATCAGTGTCTCTCTTGACGAACGACCTGTGCGGGTATGCCTTCTTCTGCTATGTACTTACCAGCCACATCATAGTTCAGACTAATTCAGTCTTGACAAGAGTATGATAATTTAGAAGTGGCTGGTGCTTCACCCAATATTCCTGTGAAAGAAAAAGAGATTTATGTTAAAAAGTTTCTTTTAGTATTAATGGTTACAGCACTGTTGAATTGTTTCTCTGAAATCTTCTGGTAGCGCTGTGATATAGATCCAGTTGTGTTGTGTAATGTCTAAATCGATATCCAGCTGTTGATTCGTAGCCTCCATTCTTCCCACCTTCTATCCATGTCGGAGGCCTCAACAAGCATTGGTATGTAGGCTGGCCCCCTTATCCAAGGAGCAGCGTGATCCTTAGGTTTTGGCCAAGGCTGCCTGAGAATGCCATGACCTAAGTGTCAGTCCTGTCCCAAAGTCGGATACGGGGCAGAAATAGCTCAGCTAGTAAAGCACCAGACTCGTAATCCTGGTGATCATAGGGCTCCTTAATTCAAGTCTCCGCCTGGCCGTGTCAGTATAGTGGGGATTTCTCCCTCTGAGTTAACATTCGCTATGACTCCATTAAAAAAAATTCCATTGGGTGGGACTTTAAACCGAGGTTCCATGTCTAAACACACGCTTAACATCCCATTATGGACTTTCGGAAGAGAAGGTCAGTTTGGCGTTTGTGTGGATGACACAATACACACAGCATGCACCCGTGCCTAAAAAAATCGAAAGAAAAAAAGGGAGAAAGGCTGTGTGACTAGTGTTGACGGCATGGTATGGGAAATGAATGAATATAACGCTCGCAGACAGCTCTTTGGTCGGCACTGCCAGGTAGGCATTCGTTGTGTTAATGATGGCATGGTTTGGTTTCGAAGCAAGGATAAGCGCTTTATGTTAATGATAATAATTTGAAAAAAAAATAACATATGAAACGCCTCTGTGGCTTGCATTTCTGCTTTCTCCTCGTGTATTCCCGTAATGTTCAGTCGTCTTCTGACATTATGGCCACCGCCCATTTCATGGAGCACTTTGGCTTCATACCAATGCACAATGTATCAGTTCATGACTAGGAAGACAAGCGTACGCTCAGAGACACACTGGAGAAAACACACACACACACACACACACACACACACACACACACACACACACGTGTGTGTGTGCGCGAACACACACACACAGACACACACACACACACACACACACACAAACAGTCAACAAAGAAAAATACAAAAACCGAACGGAACTGAGTAAATACGTTTGGAGACTTAAACCACAAAACATAAACTGCAGCATATCATGGAAAATCATAAAAAGAGCAACACAGTACAGTACAACAGTTAAAAAAAATGCAACTGCAATATGTCCACAGAAAAATGGTTAATACTATGTGAACCCTATTTAGCAACTTTGAATACAAAAGTAGAAAATAGTAAATAACTGCAGGCATAAATGGAAATCTTTGTCGCAAATTCCCCCTGAACAGAGCACAGCAAGCAACTCGAGAATCACAGATAGCACGTGCAATGAATGTAACTGACCCACACGCACAAAAATGAAATCAGGACCCGTACGCTATATAACACCGATAGCGCAAACCCAGCAACATTCTGAAGACAGTGAAAGCTTGAGACAGGCTTGTACACATATTTTTACTTCTACATTTTAATACCTCATTTTAACAGATGTTGCTCCCCAGGTGGTTGAGCTTTTTTTATAAATCTCGAATAGCACTTTTGATAATATATAATATATTATATATATATACAAGTAGTAGTGGGGAAAAACAAGTGCAGGTTAACAATTCTTCCATCATTATAGTAATGACTTGGCAAAGATTTGAAATCGAGAGGAAAAAAAATCCCGGGACGGTCCTGATGAATATGTCAATAAAGGAACCTTACAAAGAGACATGGAGAGAAAATTAAAACTGGAATCTCTATGAGAGCAGGGCATTTCTATGTTGATTTGTGAGGATGGGGATGATAACAATGATGATCTGGAGTTTCCATTCTGGTCGGAGACAGCGTGACGTGGCCGCCACCGTACACCTACGTTCACAACTTACCTTGGCGTTATAAAGTACATAGGAAAAAATCATGTGTATCATTAGCTGCACGAGAATGAAAACCCTTCACTAGCTGCACGAGAAAACTATCGCTATCGCAATCCCTTTCGAAGGCAGGTCTATATGTATCGCCTGTATCGCCTGCCTGCTCCAAGGCCTGTATCGCCTGCTCCAAGGCCTTTCGTCCGCTGAATCGGACTTATCAGGGAGAGATGGTTGATTGCGTCTGTGCTCTTGGCGTCAGATAAAAACACACCACAGTCCATAATTCTGTGGTGTTCCGACCGCCAAGGGTTCGAAAAGAATCCAACAGCACCCCAAAGCAGACAGCGAAAGGGAGTAGAATGAAACAAAACGAAAGTGTGGAGAGGAAAAAAGTTGTTGAAAACTAAAAACATTACGCAAACAGTATAAAATGTAAGTGACAATCTTTGAGCCTATGCTTGAGGGTCCATTTAAGGATGCAAGGGAGATCAAAAGATATGGAACAGTCTGAGTGGCCAGACTTAAATTTCGTTTTCTGTGTAGAAAGTTGACCTCAATGCAGTTCAAGAACACTCTCCTTTCACATTCCTCGTGTCGGTTGCAGCAAGGTAATCTGCGCTATTTGAAAGTTCTGTTGGTTGTGCTGTACTGTCGTTAGCAGAGAATCATTGTCCCGATCAGAGGATCATTGATCATTTTCACTAGAGAGTCACTAAGAGAGGATTATTGTCACTAACACAGAGGATCATTGTCACTAAAAGAGGATCATAATCACCAGCAGAGGGTCATTGTCACTGACAGAAGATCATTGTCACTAAAAGAGGATCATTGTCACTGGCAAAGGATCATTGTCCCAAACAGTGAATCATTGTCGCTAACAGAGGATCACTGTGGCTAACAGAGAATCATTGTCACAAAGAGAGGATCCCAGTCACCATCAGATGATCATTTCTGCTAACAGAGGATCGTGGTCACTAGCAGTGAATCATTGTCACTAACAAAGGATATTGTAACTAATGGAAGATCACTGTCACTAGCAGAGAATCATTGCCACAAAGAGAAGATCCTAATCTCCAGCAGAGGATCATGGTCACTAACAGAGGATTATTGTCACTAACGGAAGATCATTTTCACTAACAGAGGATCGTGGTCACGAACAGGGGACCATTGTCAGTGAGAGAGAATCATTATCACTTATAGTGAATCATTGTCCTAGGGGAGGATCATTGTCACTTACAATGAATTATTGGCACTATCATTGTCAATAACAATGAATCGTTGTCACTAACAGGGATCATTGTCATGAACAGAGGATAATTGTCATGAACAGATCATCAAGGTCTCTAGCAGATGATAATTGTCACTTGCAGAGAATCGTGGTTATTAAGCAGAGAATCGTGGTCACTAGCATAGAATAATTGCCACCAGCAGAGGATCATTGTCACTAACAGGCAATCATTGTCTTTAAAACAAGATCATTGTTATCAAAACAGGATCATTGTCGATAGCAGGGTATCATTGTAGCAATCGAAGACCATTGTCACTAACATAGGATCACTGTCACTAAAATAGGATAATTGTAACTAGCTTAGGATCATTATATACTAACAGAAGATCATTTTTGTAAGCAGCAGGTCACTGCACTAGAACACTGTCATTGTCACTGGCATAATATCATCGTCACTGAGAAGATCATGGGCACTAACAAATGATCATTGTCACCGACAGAAGATCATGGTCACTAGCAGAGGAACGTGGTCACGAACAGAGGATCATTGTCACTGACAGAGGATCATGGTCACTCATAGAGGAAGCATCACAGCCATGAATAGTTAAATCTACGTCACTTGCAGAAGATCATGCTCATTTCAAAAGCTGGTTGGCAGGATGTGTCACTGTGCACGCTTTGCCAAAGGCAGCAGGAAGGATCGGGTGTGGAACGCGGTAATTAATCGAAATTCTGTGGAAAGCGTTATTCCATCTACATTTTGTATAAAATGTACATGTACAGCTACGATGCATATAAAAACAGCCAGGGACGTCGACTGTAAAACGAATGTAGATTTTGCACCCAGATGGCATTGCTTCTAGAAGGGAAGTTATGTTGAGTACTGGCTCGCGCAGCGTTTCAGCAATTGAACGCTAGCGTTTGCAGAGCAAAAACGCGTCAGCTGTTTTCCACGTGCTTTTGTATGAAGGGTAGAGTACATAAACTACAGCCATACAAGACAGGTCAATACAAGAAGACTCAAATAAGTGACACTTGTTTATGAGTGCGTATTTTTTTCTGAGTTATACTGCCTTACGAATGATGTATGATAGTTAATAGGACTGAAGTGACTACAGTATCAGTTCCCTGTAAAAAAGAGCCACTCTACTTCATACCAAATCATTGACTGTGTTGAGAAAGTCAACTAAGTGTGCCTGTACCAATTAATTTAACAATACTGTTTTAACTTTAGTTTAATCTCCCGCCTGTGTGTGGTAGTTAACCCACCTGTACGCGGCATTAAAATTTAATCTGCCTGTGGGCGAAGTATCCATCTCGTCTGCGTGCAATGTCTGTACCGTTCCACCTGTGAGCGGTAACCTGGGCACATCCTTTTGCTTAACAGAATCCCTTTGCTTAACAGAATCCAAAATCATGCTCCAGACGTTACGCAGGCAGCAAACGTCTTAGCCAGTTTGTTTAGCAATAGTGCAAGTTACAGTGCTGTTTAACTCTGTGCATAATGCTCTGTCTGTCTGCCAGTATGAAATGGATAGACAGTGGGTAGTCATCCTGTCATTTGCAGACTCATAAATGGGGTGTTTGAAAGCAGACCTTTCTTTACCCAAGTCTTGTGACACTTGGTTTATAAATACAGCGCCTAATTATCTGGATATGTATTTCCCAAGTGGATAAACAACTCTGAAAAAAAAAACTGACTGTGAAAAACTTTTTTAGTTGTTTTTAACAAACGTGAAAAAAAAAAACACTTCCTCAGATCTTCAGGTCATGGTCTTTAAAGATTGCAGAAAGACCTCAGAAGGTCATGGTCTGCAATCTTTAAAGACAAATGATGTGAAGATGTATGATTGTAAGAGTGTGTTGGATTTTTTCACGTTTGTTAAAAACAACTAAATCAGGTGCACATGCAGAACCAGCTGAGATAACATCCACAAAGAATGAGAATCTTTGCCCTGAGAAACGCTTGAACCAGTATATAGAGACAACCAAAGTCGTCAGAGGCAATACCCAACAGTTGTTCCTCAGTCATACAAAACCTCATGCACCTGTGGGTGAGCAGACCTTCGTGCAGTGGGTGAAAGAGGTGCTTGCATGCTCTAGCATTGGCACCACAAAATATACAGTACATTCAAACCGGGCCCTAAGTTGAAGTGCTGCTACCAAAGCTGGGGTTTCGTCGAAAACAATCTTCAAGTCTGCTGGCTGGACTAATGAAAGAACCAGAACCGCGGGTGGAATAGCTCTGTGGTAGGTCGCCGGACTTGTAATCTGGGGGGGTTGGTGTTCGAATCTCCACCGGGCCGTTTTAGTAGAGGGGGACTTTTTCCTTGGAGTTAACATTAGTCCTGACTCCATTTCCCATACAGTCCTTCGAATGAGCCTATAAACCGTGGTTCCGCGTGTAAACGCACGCATAACATCTTGCACACACGTAAAATCCTATCACCAACTTTCGGAAGAGAAGGCCAGTTTGGTCGTTGGTATGGATGGCACATTACACATAGCATGCACCTTCCCTGAAGTTGGAGTATGGCTGCCTTAATGGCGGGATAAAACAAACGGTCATACACACAAAACTCCACTCCCTGTGGTGGGTGGATGAGATTCATTTTTTTTTGCTTTTCTATACAGGGGGTGTCTGCAGGAGTACCAGCTTGCATACACAGAAGAAGAATTCACTAAATTTCATGAGATTCAAAGCAGTTCTAGTGTCAGCCAGAGAGTGCTTGATGGGTATGTGAAATGCAAAAAAGATTAACTATTCAAGCCATGATGCACATTGTAAATAAACCCTAATTACTGGCTGGTCTATTATGTTGCTAAGTTGGCCACTATCCTTACTTTCTCTAAAATTTCAACGCAGCTTCCCTTCCGGGAACAATAGGCAAGTGATAATTAGGAAATTCAACTAGACCTACGCTAGGCTCTACGAATTTCCATAGGCTCGTAAGGATTTGAATTGAAATGCAACTTCTAGTTTAATTCCTAACTAAACACAGTGTTCGAATATTTGAATCTAAATTGAAAGTTCATTCCTGTCTGTTTTAGAATCAAGGGATTTCTTATTAACATATTTTCAATCCAAGAGCCACCTATTTTGATATACAGGATATGTGCAGACCTCAGGGTGGGATACCTGTATCCCGTATATAGCTGGAATTAGGGGAGAGGTTACACTGACTCCACCAACAGATAAAGTGACCTTTCTTTCTTACTCTCCCGGTGGACACGTACGAATCCATTATGATCAAAGTTCCTCGTGATGGACAATGGAGTTCAAAAGAATTCATGTCTCTGAAGCTTCCTTTGGAATTTTTACTGCCTTTCTCTGCCCAGATGATTTCTTCCAAGTCAAACCCAGAGAAGGCATTTCCATATTCATCCAATATTACAGTTTTAATCGACAACTTTCGGAGATATGGATACGCGTTCTTCAGGGCCAGACTTCGTTTCTCATTTCACTTAGATTACTTCAAGCCCAAGCGGGTATCCAGCTGGGTGCCACACATACGGCAGCGGATAACATGGAACTGCTCAA
>JADBJO010006759.1:90000-92500 GCA_016801955.1 Conus betulinus
CTACCCACCAGCCCAGTAAAAGACCCAGAGACAACCTAACCACCAGTGAACGCAGAGCACTCCTCGAACTCAAACAACTAGTTCATAATAGAATAATTAGGATCAGTAGAGCTGATAAAGGGGGCGCCATCGTAATCCTGAATACTAAACAATATATACAGGAAGCGTTTAGACTACTTAGCGACCCCCTACATTATGAGCGTGTTGACCATGACCCTACTGCTAAAATAGCCACCGAGTCCAACAAGATCATAGAAAAATTAAAGAACAAATCCTATATAAACGACAACACACATAAGTGGGCCAGGTTAGACCCCAGAAACACACGTACACATATTTTTTACCATTTACCGAAAATACATAAAAGTCTTAATAACCCACCTGGTCGCCCCATAGTCTCTAGTGTTGGAGGACCTACTGAAACTCTTTCTAAACTGGTTGATTATTGGCTTAGAGACTATGTCACCCGCTTACCTAGCTATGTACAGGACTCTACACATGTGCTCAGACTAGTGAATGAATGGAACACCAAACTGGGTCCTTTTCCTCCAACTACAAAACTGGTAACCATTGATGTTGTTAGTCTTTATACCAACATTCCTCATGACGAAACAGAAAAAAATCCGTGGGTCATTTTTTATCGCTTCAACCCTGTGAAAAAGGTCCTCCCGGACCAGTTCTCCTTGAAATTATTAGACATATTAAAAAAAACATTTTTTTTTACTTTGAAGAGGGCATTTACCGACAAAAGTCAGGCACAGCTATGGGCACCCCCATGGCACCTACTATTGCCAACCTATTCATGGGGTGGTTGGAAAGCCACCTACTCGAAATGAGTCCCATAAAAATAACCCAGAACACTGGAAAAGATTTATTGATGATATTTTACTGTTGTGGACGGGCACTGAATCGGACCTTGATCGTTTCAGTGATTTTCTTAACTCTTTTCATCCTTCCATCAAGTTTACAGTAAATAGCTCTTTTACTGAAATACCCTTCTTAGATATCCTTTTAAAACTTGAGAACGGGTACATTAGCACCGATCTGTATACGAAACAGAAACACCGATGCCCATGCATACTACATTTTAAATCTTGCCATCCACGCCATTGCATAAATAATGTACCTGTCAGTCAGTTTTTACGTTTACGACGCGTTTGCTCCAATGTGGCAGATTTTAAAACTAACAGTGAAGACATGACTCAGCACTTCTTACGCCGTGGTTATCCCCTCTCCATCCTTCTAAGAGCTAGGCAGAAAGCAGAAAACACCCTAGACTGGATACATTAGAATACAGGCCTAAAAAAAAAAATTCCAGAGTACCTTTAGTTGTAACACATAATCTTTAAATCCCCCACTGCGAACCTGGCTGAAAGAAACAACTACCGGTTCTGCACAACAGTACTAAGATGAGAAAGGCTGCACCAGTCCAACCAATTGTGGGGGAAAGGAACTGTAATTCCCTGAAAAAAATTTTAATGCCCTCTGCCCTACCACTCTCAGTTGCAGCCCAAGGTGAAACAGGTTGTCATAGATGCTTGAAAAAAATGTGTAATATGTGTAGAACACCTGATGCCAAGTAAATATTTTACTAGTTCTAGAACAGGAGAAAAGTTTACCATACGAGACAAGCTGGACTGTGAGAGCAGTAATATCATCTATCTGCTATTCTGTGATAAATGCCAACATGCACAGTACGTGGGTGAAACTAAAATTCTCTGAAAACAAGATTCTACCAGCATAGGTCAAAATATAAAAAACAACACCGGTACCTTAGTCACACGACATTTTAATCAAAATGACCATTCTCTGACAGACATGAAATGTATCGTAATAGAAAGAGTGTGGTATCTTAACCTCACCTCAAGACTTAAAAGAGAAGTTTTCTGGATCCACAAACTAAAGACTTTATTTCCTTTGGGCCTCAATACTTTGGAGACATAATTGTCAGTTTCCTTTTTCCTCTCCCTTCCCTTCCTCCCCTTACCCCCTCACCTCTCATTTTAATCCTTTCTATGTATATATTATTAAGCATAGTTTGTGTCCACGAAAAAGGTGTGTGTTTTTTTTTTTTTGTTTTTTCTTTTTTTTTTTTTTTTTAATATTCATAGGGCTCCACTCAATACTATTTTAAATGCAGACTTAATTTCTTTTACTGAATAAAGTGAGACAGTGAGTGAATGATAGTGTGTGTGTATGTGAATGTGTATGTCTGTGCGTGTATGTGTGCGTGTGTGTGTGTGTGTGTGTGTGTGTGTGTGTGTGTGTGTGTGTGTGTGGTGTGTGTGTGTGTGTGTGAATGTGTGTGTATGTGTGTGTGTGTGGGGGGGGGGGGGGGGGGATGGGGGGGGGGTGGGAGGGGGAGGGAGGGGGGAGTGTGTATGTTGCTGTTATTATGGCTGATATGGGTGTTGGTGATGCTGGTGTTGTTATTGCTGGTTTTATCCTTTCTGTTGTCGATTTTAATGCATAGGGGGGGGGGGGGGGGGGGGGAGAGGGA
>JADBJO010006759.1:97500-102500 GCA_016801955.1 Conus betulinus
TAAGAAGGGAAAACCTATGAAAGATATAAGTAGTTATCGCCCCATTGCTTAACCTCAAACACATGTAAAATAATGGAAAAAATTACATTAAAAAGATTAGTTCACCATTGCAATAAACATAACATAATTCCTATCAATCAAGCTGGATTTCAAACAGGTAGATCCACAATTGAACACTTGGTTAAACTTTTACCCAGGTAAAACATCAAAGAAAATATTAGCCACATTTTTTTTATTACGCACAGAACATATTTTTTTTTGACATTCGTAAGGCCTACGAACATGTATGGCACAAGCGTTTGCTGTATAAAATTAAGAATATTGGTATTAATGGTAATATGTTTAATTATATTCAACAGTTCCTTCATTGCCGGTCTATTCAAACACGAATAGGAAATACTTATTCAATCCCTAGGCCTTTACAGATGGGTCTACCCCAAGGTTCTGTGATTTCACCAATGTTATTCAATATTCCGATTTATGATCTACCAAAAGGTCTCTCAAAAGATACAGAATTAGCACAGTTTGCTGACGACATATGTTTATGGGTGAAAGTAACTATGAAACGCCATACTTCTCTACGATCTCTGAATTACATCAAAATCAAATACCAGCATGAGTTCAATAAAATAAACAAATTCTTACATGAAAATGGGCTTTCCCTTTCAACAGAAAAAACTCACATGATGCTCTTCAACTCTGGTTATTATCCAGAAAAAGCTACCAAAATTTACATTGGATGGTATAATTTTTTAAACTATGTTAAAAACGTTAAATTTCTAGGAGGTCATAGTAAGTAGCAAACTTACGTGGAATGCTCACATTGATTACATTCTAAACAAAGGCAAGAAAAAGCTTAAAATTCCTTAAAATTGTAAATAAACAATCCTGGGCTCAAGATTCTAAAACATTAACCATCTTCGCAAATGCTTTAGTTCGTTCAAGACTGCTATGCTCAAGAAGTTTTCTTTAATGCACCTCAACATTTTTTAAATAAAATTCAAAGTGTTGATTGCAAAGCTTATAAAATTGTCCTTGGAGTCCCCACACATACATCAAATTTAGGGACATACAATGAGGTAGGTGTTTTACCACTCACAGACTTCCGAAAAGCTTCTGCTTCAAAGTTTGTTTTGAAAAGTTTCTCACAAAAAAATTTTTTGTTCTCAAGAGGTATGCTTAGATTCGGAAAAGGACTTTGGAAAGCGTGCTCAAAACATACTCTCAACAAAATCTATCATTGTATGAGCACCTTAATCATTTGTTAGATAAGGATATTTCAGGTGATGATGAACTTTCTGTTGTCACTGATGAGAGAGAGGATGGGTACGCTAATCACCCCATTTCTAAAGAAGTTATGTTCGCCGAGCGGAAAATAAAAAACAAAGTAACAAATCGACAGGGCCTGATTCTCTTATTGGTGAATCGTTGAAGTACGCTGGAGCTCAAGTTGTTCACTTTTCACTAGCTCTTTTTAAATAGCATTTTTGATGGTGGTTTTCTTCCCTGAGAACTGGACAGAGTCTGTAACGTTGCCCATTTTCAAGAAAGGCAACGTAAATAATCCTAATAGTTATAGAGGTATCTTTTTGGTTGACGCTAGTAGTAAAACAGGTAGCACTATTATTAACAACAGATTACAGGAGTGGATTGAATGTAATGACATCACGGGGTGAACATCACGCAGGGGCTTCAAAAGGGCTACCCTACTATCGATCATATGCTTACTATTCTTGCGTTTTTGTTCAAAAAATAATTTTCTTCAAATCGTAAGTTTATGTTGCGTTTCTTGACTTTGAAGAAAGCATTTGACTCCTCCACGGAAATCTTTAATGGACAGTGTTCCTTAAATGGTGTCAAGGGGAAACAACTCAGTTGTATTAGAGCTATGTATCAAGTAGTTGATGCGAGGGTAAGACGTGGTTCCAGTCTGACAGATTTCATTAACTGTGTTGCTGGGGTAAGGCAAGGTGATGTCTGTATCCCTGCATTGTTTTCTATGTTTATTAATGCGCTTGCCATTGAGGTTATTAACAATGACTTTCATGGTGGACGAACAGTTCGGTTCAGTGGTTTTGTTTAATGTCATTTCGTCGCCAGATGATATTAGACTTGTCAACAAAAACCTTCACACCCAACAAATCGAGTACTTTCAACCCGCATCTATTAGATGCATATCTACATAAGTGAAATACCCTAGTGGTACACACACTTGTGAACTTTTTTTTTATGTAACCTCTGACGACGAAATAACAATGGCAAATTTCAGCAACACATGAACCATATAGATAGTTTTGACATTATCAAAATTACTCATCTCAGTACCTTCCTCCTGGTAGAGCGAGGTCAACACTGAGCATTTAAACAATAGATGACGCACGTAATGTGTTTTCTCTGCAGACACAAGTAATACCATGAGAACATTTAATGTTTCCAAGTATTCAGCCTTAATTTATGAATTAATCTAACAATGTGCTTAGCGCACGATGGTGAAGTTGCCATTTTGTCACTAAAATTCTGCTCGTGTACATACTTTTCCATTATTTGGATTAAATTACAGGAGGACAAATCTTAGGGATTTTTCGTTGTTGTTGTTGTTGTTGTTAATTTTTCAGCTTTTCTGTTTCCTCCTCTTTTTTTGCAAGACTGTCTGCTATTTCACTCCACTTTATACCACAGTGAGATGGGACCAAACAAAAATCAATTTTTATACCTGAAGTTGTGAAACAATGCAGTAAATGTTGTATTTCCAAAAGTGTGTTTTTTTTTTTTTAGCTTTGCATTCCCAACGCTCTAATGATTGTAAAAAACAGACTTCGAATCAACACACAGTAAAATGTTATATAAAGCAATTGGTGCATCATATATGAACATCAAAGCCTTCAGTATCGCATATAGGTCTGAGGTATAAACTGAAAAAACCCTTTCCTAAATGATATGATTTCCTGACATTTACAATTGATATTATAAAACCAGAACCACTGTCAGAGGATTCCGTTTACCGACCCATCTGTAAACACTTTAAAATGATTAGGATACCTGTTTTCTGTGTTCATGGTGGACGATTTCCAGATGGTATGTTAGAAATTGTTTGTCATATTATTAGCACATGACATCATTTCGGCTTGAGAAACGATGGTTGACTTACAATGCCAGCTTAATAACCTGAGCACGGCTACCTTATCATTACAGTTGAACTCATGATGGACTTATAACACCTGTACTGAATGTGTATAAATACTTGCGGATCTACTTTTCTACACAGCTTATTTTTAGCTTTGCTTGCAAAGACCTTGCATGCAGGGCAAATAATGCTTTCATGCGCGTGATAAAAAGATTTCATGCTTTAGACAAAATTTCACTCGAGCTATTCTTCAAGATATTTGATTTCCAGATACAGCCTATTTTGCTGTTGGGGGCTGAAATTTGGGGTTTAGATAATGCCATTGGTCATTGCAAGGCGGTGCATTAATTTACTTTGAGAAGTTTTCTAGGTCTCGACCGACGTATCTCTAATGATTTGGTGTTTGGGGAATCTAACAGACGTACATCATTCATTACTTAAGCCGTTAGATGTGTTCGGTATTGATTAAAACCTTCACATGGATGCTGGTAGATTGCCTCATGTCTTAAGATACCGACAACATACAGAAAGTGATTTAGTGTGTCCGTTGTGCAAGCAAGATGAAGCAAGTGAAATGTATTTCATGTTCATTTGCCCAGCTTTAAAAGATATTCGCGAAAACAAAAATACTCCACAGAAATATTACAGGCGCCCATGTATATTTTTTGTTTACAATTACTACTTAGCTCTGATAGTTGTAGAGGTATTAGGAATGTGGGTATGTTTTTTGTTTAAAGTGTCTAAGATCAGAGAAATAGTGTTGCTTTAGCTGCTGTTCTTGTTTGTGTTGCTTGGCAGATTGTTTATTTCTTGATGATTTATTTCCTTCTTACTTATAATGTAAACGGGTGTGCTCGTTCCCCTTCAAAAGGGCCAATGTCCTTACTGATAAAATTTCTGAACATACTGTCGGTCTCTGTCTGTCGGTCTCTGTCTGTCTGTCCTGTCTGTCTCTCTCTCTCTCTCTCTCCTCTCTCTCTCTCTCTCTCTCTCTCTCTCTCTCTCTCTCTCTCTCTCTCTCTCTCTCTCTCTCTCTCTTCTCTCTCTCTCTCTCTTACATGGTCAAGGACTCATAAACCTGTTTTATTTAGTAAAAAGCTTTTGGGCAGATTGGAGTGTTCGTTATTTTACGTTTGTTGTGATATGCGTTGTGTTCAGTGTCTTGGTTATAAACGATGGCCAGTATATACTGATAAATACATATATGAGCAACCTATCAAACCGCCAGCATTAATAAACTTTGACGGTGTTGGAGGTTTCACGGTGACCCCTCTACCTGAAAACACTACCCACTGTCCAGAGACTCACTTCCAATGTTCAGATGACCGCTACTGCCTACCTGTCTACGTCATATGTAACGATATCAACGACTGTCCAGGTCATGAGGATGAAGCAGGATGTGAGAATTACACTTGTCCAGGGTTTTTACCGATGTTTGGACGGGAACAGAACCATCTGTATTCATGTGAATCACCTGTGTGACGGTCAGCCCCACTGTACTTATCGTGATGATGAACTGCTGTGTGACATCAACTGCCCAAATTCCTGTTCCTGTTATGGCGTAGCCTTCATATGTACCCACACCTTTCACGCCAGTTCTTTCCTTGAGCTCCGATACCTGGATGCAAAGGGCAGCAGACTTGAACAAGCTGATATTGTCAGGAACATCATGTTAATCTACCTAGACGTTCAGGCCTGTGCTTGGACCAACCTCACTGAACTGGCATTACCGAATCTTCACAGCCTGGATATACGTGACAATCTCCTGCAGCACGTCAACTTTAGCCATTTTGTACAGATGCATTATCTACAAAACATAAGACTCACAGGTAACCCACTGTCAGGTCTGTGGTATGACATGGCGCAGGTATATTTT
>JADBJO010006759.1:107500-110000 GCA_016801955.1 Conus betulinus
GCAATATAGGTAGAGATTAGGCATGCGCCCGCGCGTACGCACGCACACAGAGAAACACACATCTCTCTAGAGAAGAAGAGGAAGGAGAGAGAGAGAGAGAGGGGAAAGCTGATGTGAAATTCACGGTCTCCTTCTCTGCTTTGTTCTCTTCTACCCTTCCTTTCGCAGCACTCCCGCTCCTGCCCCCAGCTCCGCCAGGATATGGATAAGAGGCGATGATGACAGTGTTGCTGGATATCATTCCTCCCGTGATATTCAATGACAATGTTGTGGGATGTGGATAGATGATGTTGATGGGTAATGTTGAGGGGTTAGGCTGGCAGCTGCTGTTTCAAAAGCTGTAGTTTCAATGGTGCTGATGGTACATATTCACAGATTATATTGAACAGAGAGTAATGGTAGATAATGTTGTTGATGAGGTAAGTTAGACAAAAAATGCGAATGGCAGAGGTCAATGTGTATCATTGATGGATTACGTTGACAGATAAGGCTGGTCGATGACTTGGTGGAGAAACAGATGGCAGACGTTGGATAGATCAATGGAGTGGATGAGTGTTTCGACGGGTAATATGAATCCGAGATATTGATTTATGATATTAATTGATGAAGCAGATTAGTGAGATAACGTTGACCGAAGCTGAGAGAGGAGTTGCGTGAATTATGTTGATTTCTTAAAGGATTGATGATGTTGATATGTGATACGGTTTGATCATACTGATTGGTGACTTAAGTGATCTTTGAAGGTGAGGTTGATCGGCAGTATTGACGGCGATACTGATGGATGATGATGGACCATTTTTGTATGCAACAGTGAAGATTCCACGAGAGAAAAAACATTTTGTCAGAAGATTATGAAAGCATTCTCTCTCTCTCTCTCTCTCTCTCTCTCTCTCTCTCTCTCTCTCTCTCTCTCTCTCTTCCACTTTCTTCTTCTCCATGGCAAAACCTGATAAAGATTTTTGCAATGAGATTTTTGCTCTCTCTCTCTCTCTCTCTCTCTCTCTCTCTCTCTCTCTCTCTCTCTCTCGCGCGCGCGCGCGCGGCATGACGTGTGTCTTCGTCAGTCCAGGAAAAACACTGATTTCTTTACTCAAGTAAGTGTTTAGAACGTAAAATCGAATTTTGAAAAAAATACTGTGATAATGTGATGTAGACCACAATGTAGCGCTGATGCATCAGATCGTTTTTGTGATGTAATTAGAGAAAAAAAAAAAAAAAAACGACAGCTATAGACCGCTATGGCGTGGTGCGTGCCGGCCGGCGGCATGCAGGAGCTGTAGGGCCTAGTTAGATGTGTCGGCTGTAGGTTACACCACCCATCAGGCCAGCCATGGGGCCCACTACTCCATCCATGGCCAAAGTCACCAGTACATTTGTGTGCGAGGGTAACCTCAAGCAGATAATGGATACGCTTATGTTACATGTGTTAAACAATGTATGCCCCACTGGAGGTTTGCACTACATCACAGGTACATGGAGAATTTCATACCCAAAGGAGTGGTGCACACAGAAAAATTACTGTGCACAACACAAAGAATATGACTGCTCTGAGACTTTACTACCATCTCTCCAATTCCCTCTGACTTCTGCCAACCTACGATAGAGATGAGACCAGAGGAAGTCAAGATTCTGAAGATAATGTATGTTATACAACAGATACCCCGTCTATAGTGGGTCGATGAGGAGTTCGACAGGCTGCGTAGTATTGTACACACACTGGGTGTGACTGGGTGCTCTGATCCACTCTCCATCACACACATGTGCGTGCCAGACATGGACGTAGCGACGGCTGGCGTGAAAGGCGCTGGGGGGTGCGCAGTGGATGAGACAAGCACTGGTGCGACCAGGAAAGAAGACACACGCTGTGTGCTTATCCCGCCAATCACACGGGCAGAAAGCAGTGAAGAGGAAGGAGATACAGACCGCCCTTTGACCGCTCCATCCTGCCTACACTCAGCATCCCCCCTCCACTCCTCAGCCCCTTCACCTACTGAGGCCTGCTCTTCTCACCCAGTGACAGAACCTTCTCCCGCCACTCCCCCTTCACTGAACCCATCTTCCTTCACTGTTCCAGTCGGCGTTAGTGCACAGGATCACAGTCCCCCACATCTACTGATAATTCCCCCCCCCCCCCCCACTCCTCACCATCCTCCACTGTAACCTCTGCCCCACCTGACTCAGTCATGCCCCTCTCCCCTCTCCAAACAAGACACCACTTTCACGGCAGTTACTAAAAGCATTAGCGGAGACACCAGCACAGACATTGAAAGCGTTTCCAGTGACAAAGACGGTGACCAAGCTTCAAAGCCAGGGAACGTGCCAGATGTGTGCTGCTGCCATGATGACTGTGTGTCCAGGGCAGAGTTTTTTACAAACAACACAGTCCCTACAAGCTGAAGTTTTAGCCCTTCGGGCAGCACTGCAAGAAACAAGACAGACATTTAAGATTGACATAGATGCCATCACCACTCATTTACAGCACTTACAAGCCCCAAACACA
>JADBJO010006759.1:115000-126800 GCA_016801955.1 Conus betulinus
ATAAATAAACATCTTTGCCACCATTTGACTCCTCCAACCTATTAAATAAAAATCAAATCAGGGTTCAGGAAAAATGATTCTTGTCATACAGCGTTTACAAACCTAGTAGGATCAATGGCTAGCCAGTGTTAATGAGAATAAATGTTGTGGCACTGTTTGTTGATTTTGCAGAAGCTTTTTATGTAATTGACCACAAATTGTTATGCAGGAAGCTTTTATGATATGGTATAACAGGAAATACCTTACAACTGATAACATCATTCCTAGAAGACCGTCAACAAATTTTGTGTCAAAAACAATTTATCAGAGAAGCTACCTATCCAACATGGCGTACCCCAGGGTTCTGTGTTAGGTCTGTTGCTGTTCTCAGTTTATATAAATGATCTCCCTCTTTACATTGAGGATTCATGTGAACTCTTTTGTAATGATACCACTGTCCATACAAGTATCTCTAGCTTGGAAGCTTTTTTCACTTCATTTCAGAAGAATGCTGATATCTTAAGTAATTGGTGCAATGTAAATCACATGTCACTGTATCCTAACAAAACAAAACTAATGCTGATAACAACAAGCCAGAGAAGACAAAACATAACACACAGCCTTCATCTGTTTTTATTAATAATCAGGAAACTGAAGTGGTGGATAGCCATTGAGTTCTAGGCGTATATATTGATAATAATCTTTCTTGGTCTTATCACCTTCGCAGTTCATGTAAATCAATATCCAGACAAACATATCAGCTGTGCAGATTAAGCATTTCTTAAACCTTCATGCCAGGAAATTGTTCCTACACGCACATGTTCTCTCTTCAATCAATTATTGTTCAACACTATTTGATTTTGCTAGCGCTAATGCCATGAAACCTCTTACGAGCGTCTACAAAAGAGCGCTTAAAGCAGTCCTATTAAAATCATCTAGTCTTAGTGAAGGGGATTATGCTAAAGCAGGGCTCTCTCCGTTAAAAAAATGTTTGCTGTCAACAAATGTCTGCTAATGCAAAAAAATTGCATTGGGTTTAGTACCACAAACTCTTCAGTCTAAATTTAGCATAAACCCTAGGGATTCAACCAAATTCCAGGTTCCCACACGTAGAAGAGATCTATTTAAATCAAGCTTATCTTACTCAGGTAGCTTGGTTTGCAATTCACTTTAACTACATTTCCGATGTACTCAAATTACAGAATCCTTCAGGGAAAAACTGATTACACATTTTACAGCAGACCATTGCTATTGGGGACAAAGTACATATACCAGGGCACAACCTCTGTTTTGCTGCATATTAAACTGATGCGCCATTTCCTTTCCACTGATATTTTTAAAGCCAGATAATGATAATTGAGAGATATGGTTACTATCGGTTTTATTAATGATTGAAATTATATCATGATGAATGACTGTTGTGGTCGCTGGTTTATTGGTGCATTGTCACTAATTGATTGATGTCTTAATACTTTGATTTCTTCGAGCACTGTAACTGCAAGGTGATAAATGAGTGTCCGGATTACTGTTGATCATATTGATGTATTGCTCTTTATTCAGATTTATAGTAATGTTTAGCATGTGATATTTTGGATAGAAAAATGGAATTTATACTGTCTCTCTCTCTCTCTCTCTCTCTCTCTCTCTCTCTCTCTCTCTCTCTCTCTCTCTCTCTCTCTTCGTTAATTACGGCTGCGTTTCGATGGATTGTCGCTTAATTAATAAATTATAGATTTGGGTAGTGTATGAATGGTCAAGAAGAAAGCAAAAAAGATGGAAGGGGAAGGTAAATTATGATGGCATCTCTCTCCCTCTCTCTCTCTCTCTCTCTCTCTCTCTCTCACACACACACACACACACACACACACACACACACACACACACACACACACACACACGCGCGCGCGCACACACACACACACACACACGCACACACACACATGCAAAACGCGCGCGCGCACACACACACACACACACACACATTGCACACACACACACCACACACAAATCACACACTCACACACACACACACATCATGAAAAATAAGTGTTATGATTATTGATGCTAGGAATTCATTGCTGCTTACTAACCTCTCTCCACATCATGTAAATGTAAGAGAAGGTAAAAATGTTGATGTTATTGATGCATTGTAGTTGCTTATATTACCCTTGAAATAAAGATCTCATCATCATCTCTCTCTCTCTCTCTCTCTCTCTCTCTCTCTCTCTCTCTCTCTCTCTCTCTCTCTCTCTCTCTCTCTCTCTCTCTCTCTGCTCCCCCCTTCGATGAGGAGGATCGCTGAATGAAAGTCGAAAGGAGAGGGAGGGGGGGTGAAGAATTTATTCTTTGCTCTTCTTGAAATTTGTCAATCTGTTGGGGGTTAGAAAAGTATTTAGACTCAGAATCAAAAACTTACTTTGAGAATATTTCGACAGGGTCGCCCTGTCTTCTTCAGCTCACTGTTGCTGTTGTCGCGAGGCCTGGTGGGACGACTGTTGTGTGGGGTGAACGGTTGTCAGGGTCTGATTGTAGATGGGGGAAGTGCAAAACTTTGATCTCTGTTCAGGCTGGGGCGTCTAGTCTTGATTTCGATGGCTTCTTTAACTTTTCGTTTTGTGAGGAAGGCTCTGTAGATAAGATCTTGGTTTCTAGATGCTTGTCTAATGTCGAATCCAGAATTCAAAAACCTATATTCTTATTTAATGGTTGGATTTTGGTATTGTTTGCAACATATGATAAAAGTGACGGAGATTATTGCTGTTCATGAATGATATCCAAAGCTAATGTTATTAAACTATGTTTGTGTCTAGATTATTTTATAGAAAATGCTGATTGGGGAGGTCAGCTCCATGTAAGCCCCATGTATAGTCAATGGCTGACGTTGATGGAAGATATTCCTGGATGACTTGGATGAGATATGCAAGATGGGTGATGCTGATGGGAGTGAGCTTGATGTGTATTGTTGATGGATGGAGTTGGCAGATGAAGCAGATTGATGACTTGGGCAAAAATGAGATGAATGATGTAAATATATGGATGGTGTGGAAGAATGTTCCGATAAGGTATTAATTAGTTATATTCATACATGATGATAACTGATGAGGTTGATTAGTAGTATTGCTAGGTGGGATCGAGTGAAGTCCATGGGGGATGTTGATGGCGTCTTATTATGTTGAAAAGATGATATGGATATCTGGGTTGACAGATCAGGTTAGCTAGAGGTGTTGAAGTGCTACCCGATAGATGTTATTGATGATCTGATGGACCCTCTTTTTCATATATAGTAGTAATGTTGTATTTGAAAAGTTTGTCACAGATTAATGTAGGTGGACATTTGTCGTACATTTATGGACGATTTTTCTCCTTTCTGTGTAAGGAGTCTTTACTGCCATGAGTGTGGTGATTACACTATTTGATTATATATTCATTAAGTTTACGTCTGCAATGCTTAAAGGTGAAGCCGTTGGGCGATACTGCTGTGCAAGGGAAGGGATGATATGGCTGGGGGATAGGAACTACCTACGCTGATTGAAGTCAATGTTTGAGTTTGCTTGTTTCGTTGTTTTCTTGAAAAAATTGTTACTGGTAGTCTGGGCTTTTTTTTTTAAACATCTTCTTTGTATTGTTTTGATTTTGAAGGGAAGTAAGAAGTTTTGACAGGCCATGTTCATAAGTTGTGCAGAGTGGCATTAAGAGGTGTGGATGATGGGTGTTGGTTAGACGTGATTGGTTCTTGGGAATGAAGATGAAGTCTTTTGATGTTTTTGCTGTTTGAATAACCCTTGAAAGGCTTTGGCAACATTATACTTACCATACATAGCCTTATTTACCAGGAGATTTTCCCCTCTGGTCATGTTTCTTCATTTCTTATTTGTTTTTAATTATTCACTATTTTTTTTTTCTTACACCTCTTTTCTCGTCCCTTCTCGCACGCCTTCACACACGCATACCCCTTCCTCCACTACCCCCCCCCCCCCCTCCCCCCCAAACAAAACAACAACAACAACAACAAACAAACAATCAACAACAACAACAAATACTCACACACACTGAAACATTTATCATACCTGTCTTACTTTCTGTTCTGTTATCTTATTAAAAAATACACATGGTGCAAAATCCCACTTATCCCCCCACCCCACATCCCTCATCCCCTCTCCATCACGCTCTGCGCGTGTCAAGACATGAGTCGCCCCGAATATTCCTGTCTTGAAGACAGTCAGTTCAACGGTTTTCACAAGTACATTGAACTGAAGGCACAAATACGCGCGCGTGAGCGTGAATCCACCCCATGCGCGTCAGCTCACCCCTTTCCTTTCTTTTTTTTGTTCGTGAGTGTGCGTGCGAGGGTGCGTATGTGGGTGCGTGCGTCTGTGTGTACGTGAGTGCGCGCGCGGGCGCGCGAGTGTTTGTGTGTGTGTGTGTGTGTGTGTGTGTGTGTGTGTGTGTGTGTGTGTGTGTGTGCGTGTGTGTGTGTGTGTGTGCGTGTGTGTGTGCACGTGCGCGCGCGCGCGCGCGCGTGTGTGTGCGCGTACGTGCGTGTGTGAGTGTATGTACATGGTTTGTTCACTTAGTTATTATGCCTACAGAATGGAAAGCATACGTTACGCCTTTCTCCTAAGTCGGGCTTGTCTTAGTTTGAGTCTGCTTTATCTATATTTCCAATGCCTTAACAGTATCTTGCGTCCTTTTTTTTTCTTGTTGTTGTTGTTGTTGTTGTTGTTGTTCTTCTTCTTCTTCTTCTTCTTTCTTCTCTTCTTCTTCTCCTCCTCCTCCTCCTCCTCCTCCTCCTCCTCCTCCTCCTCCTCCTCCTCTGCACTTGTCACTTGCCTGCACTGGTCTAGCAATTTTGACTCATTTTTGTACGTGCCTGTAGTCTTGTAGATTTTTTTTTCAGTACGCATTTGTGTATGTTTGTGTATATACATATGTTTTTTTTTCAATTATTGTTGTTGTGTCGAAGGTTGTATGTAGGACAGCTGAGAACAGACAGCACACTTTTATGGCTGAGGAGAAAGAACATAAAAAGTAGGGGATATTTAAAGAGGAATGGGAGTCTATAGCGATATCATCTTTGAACTGGCAAGGTCTCGGGTCATACCCCCAAAAAGAAAGGACGTGTTTTCAATTTCAAGGCAAAATCAGTAGATTTTCTACAAGACACTGATTTTCACCAATAAATTGGAACGCCAGATAAGAAGTGAATGGAGTTATGAAAGTCTATTTGCCTCCAACAATTCTCGATCAAGAGGCGTTGCAATACTCCTTAATTATAACTTTGAATTCCAAATAAAGAAAACTATTAAAGATGTTCATAGTAATTATATACTAGTAACTATTAATACCATGGGAAAAGATTTAGTGTTGACGAATATCTATGGACCAAATAATGATGAACCGTCTTTCTCTGAAAACATAAAATCAAAATATAGACAATTTAAATGTTCCCAACACAATAATGGCAGGGGACTGGAACCTGGTCCTTAATCCTAGTAAGGATTATCACAATTATGAACATGTTAATAACGCTCGCGCACAGGAAGAAGTACGGAAATTATGTCAAGATTAGAGCTAGTTGATATATGGAGAGAGCTGAACCAAGACTCGAGGCGATATACTTGGAGAAGACTAAAACCGTTTCAAAAAAAAAGGCTGGATTTACCAGCCGCCGTGACGAAGTGGTTAGCGTCGCGGACTCTCGGCTGGGAGGTCGTGGGTTCAAATCCCAAAGAGTCATGTGTTTTTTTTTCTGTCCTGACCGGCTCCTACCTAGAGTTGAGTTTGCTGCAGACTCAGTTGGGAAGACTGGGACCACACAGTCGAGTTTCGTCCACTTAATGGATGCGTTTCTGAGAGTGTTGCTCAAATTTCCTGACCAACACTGCAGGTGCTGTGTGCCTGGCCGTCTGTAGGGCCTGGTTGACGCTGGGATATATCATGAAAGGAAGCGTAGAGTACAGCCCTGTCACGTAGTCTCAGACCGAAATGGAACTCTGTAGCTTCATCTTAATCATCCTCATTCTCATCGATCAGCATCAGCAAAAAAAATTGTCTCAAATCTGTGGCCCTTCATGCCCTGCTCTCATGGTGACTTCAATTTCGGTGTCCTCTCCATGTCTGTGGCCTTGGTTTGCTTCCGTCGGGGTCACCGGTATCGGCGAGTCCATTGGGGGCTGTCGTTGGACGGACGTGGTAGCGCCCTCCGGAGGGAGAGCTCACTCACGCCGGCTCCGCGACTAAGCAATTATTGTCGTCAGTAGGGGGGCTTAGTAGGTGGTGTTTTGCGTATGTTAGATCAGGACAAGCGCCACTGAACACCACCGAAGTGACTCGGCAGCAGTGCAGAGTCTCCTCCGTGGTTTGCCTCTTTTGCCTCCTGACGACTTGACACTGACTGCTCCTTGTGGATTGCCGGTGTCAGGGCTGCGGTGAGGCCGACTAGGCTGTGGCCGTGGATGGGGGGTCGGAATGAGTGGCGTGGGTGCACTGCCTCTGGGGTGGCGCAGAGGTTGGGGCAGCAAAAAAAAAATAAATAAGAAAATAAGGCCAGACTTCTTTCTACCGTTTGACATGTTAATCACTTACATAGAAGATGCTGATATTTTGTTCAGATATAGAACAGATTGCTCTTGATATACATGAATATTGTTTGTTTTGTTTGTTTTAAAGGCATAAAGGGTTCTGGAAATTTAAATCTTCTCTTCAGAGACAAGCAATATGTAAATCTGGTTAACATTATCCCTGCGTATGCGTGCAGCACGAGTTTTCCCCCCTATCGCACACAGCCACTCACGCTAAAACCCCCGCCTACGTAGCGATTTTGGCATTTTGGGAATCTATTTTAAGTGTTATGTTTGGTCCGTGTTAACATCATGTTTGGTATGTCCGAAAAGAAGAAATCAAGGACTTTTAGATGAACGTACTTTCAAAACTCTAAGCGATCCTGCGTTGAGACACGCACGGATAAATGAAGTAACCCAAGCACCCAGAAACAAAAACAAGTGCAGAGTTTGACGATCAATGTTCAGTTATGGCATGCAGACAAATTCATACAAAAAAGCACTCACCTGATACAGTTACGGTTATGTACTTTTTGCTATCAGTTATTATCCATTTTTTAAACAATTTCACAGAATTTGGGCTAAGAGAGATTTTGCGGGTCAAGCGTCTGTGTGTGTTACTGAATCAGTCGAATCAGTCGAATCGGTTGATTTGTCATTGTAATCAAGAACATCTCCAATCGACTCCCTCATCTTCCCTATCATCTCCACTGTCGATCAATTTTCCTTCGTTATCGGAACTGCCTTGAATACATTGAAACAGTAACAGCGCTGAGCTGTCATTTTTTTTTTTTACTAGGCTCTAGCAGACAAAAGGCCGGTGCCAGAAATGCGGTCAGCTGCAAGTCGGAAAAAACCCAGCAAGGGTTTTTTTGTCTCAGCCACAGACAGCGAAGGTGAACTTTGGTTGAACTTAAGAACAAGAGCATGTCAGGCTACCAGGAACTCTCTACTGACTTCAGGCGGGAGTTACTTCTCTTAGACCGTGACAGTTTGAATAGTAGAATTTATTCGAAATACGAACGCACGGACTCGTGCGTTCCATAGGCAACGGAGCTTTCAGTCAGCACAGCACTGTGTGTGCTGTAGGCAGAAGAGCTTTGAGCAGCGCACAGAGCTGTGCGCGCCCTAGGCTAAAAGTTAATGAAGCGATTTAAAGAATCAAGGGACAATATGTATTACTACCTTATAATAAACAACTTGATCATTAAAATCTCGAAATATCAAATTTAGTTCTCAGTTTCTGACCAGTTAGTTTTAGAAACTCTAATTAGTGAAATAAGAGCAGTAACAATGCCATTCAGTATTCGCAACAACAAAAAAAAACAGAAAAAGAAATGAAAAAGAAAAACAAATTGAAAAAGCAATACAAGACTTGTAAAGCAGTAAAAGGGCTTACTGGAAACAGTCTTTGAGGAATGTCAATAACACGAAAAGAAGGAATGATAATTGGTCTTCCAAAAGAAGAGAAACCGCGAGAATGCCTGAAGAACTGAAGACCTATCTCACTTTTAAAGGTAGCATACAAAATTGCTTCAGCCTGTATTGCAAACAGAATAAAAAATCGTTTTACCAAAACTCATAAACGAGCATCGGGATTCGTTCCAGATAGATATAAAGGAGATAGTTTGCAAACTATGTATGATTTTTTTTTTTTTTTTTTTTTTTTTTTTTTTTTTTTTTTTTTTTTTGCTGTCCCAACCTCTGCGCCACCTCAGAGGCAGTGCACACGCCACTCATTCTGACACCCCATCCACAGCCACGGCCCGGTCGGCCCCGCCGCAGCCCCGACCACCGGCAATCCACAGGGAGCAGTCAATGTCATCATCAAGAGGCAACCCACCCGTAGGAGGAGGCTCTGCACTGCTGCCGAGTCACTTCGATCGTGTTCAGTGGCGCCTGTTCTGATCTAACATACGCAGGACACCACCTACTAGCCCCCTACTGACGACAATAATTGCTTAGTCGCGGAGCCGCCGAGGTGAGTGAGCTCTCCCTCCGGAGGGCGCCACCACGTCCGTCCAACGACAGCCCCCAATGGACTCGCTGATACTGGTGACCCCGACGGAAGCAAACAAGGCCACAGACGTGGAAAGGACATCCAAGCCACAGACGTGGAAAGGACATCGAAACTGAGGTCACCATGAGAGCAGGGCATGAAGGGCCACATAATTTGAGACATTTTTTATGCTGATCAATGAGAATGAAGATGATTAAGATGATGCTACAGATTTCCATTTAGGTCTGAGACTACATGACAGGGCTGTACTCTATGCTTCCTTTCATGATATGTCCCAGCGTCAACCAGGCCTGAGAGATACAGGCACCTGCAGTGTTGGTCAGGAAATTTGAGCAACACTCTCAGAAACGCATCCATTAAGTGGATGAAACTCGACTGTGTGGTCCCAGTCTTCCCAGCTGAGTCCGCAGCAAACTCAACTCTGGGTAGGGAGCCAGTCGGGGCAGAAAAAACCCACATGACTTCTGATGGGATTCGAACCCACGACCTCCCAGCTGGGAGTCCGCGACACTAACCACTTCGCCACTGCGGGCTGGTCAACTATGTATGATTTAATTCATTATTTAGAAGTGAATTGCTTACAAGCTTAATTTCTGTCGATTTTGAGAAAGTTTTCGATTCAGTTAACTGGTCATGTATGAAAAAAATTCTGGGTGCATCCAGATTCAGAAAAGGAATACAACGATGGACATCATCTTTTTACGATAAGATAATGTCTAATGTAATAGTAAACTGGAAAGTGTCTTAAAGTTTATCAATCGGAAGAGGTTGCCGTCTAGGGGATTCTATATTTCCATATTTATTTGTTTGTGTGATTACTACTAGCCACCAATGTAAGGGAAGATCACGATATCAAAGGCATAAAGATGGAAAACACAGATTTAAGATAAATCAGTTTGCAGACGACACTACCTTTACGTTAGAAGGGAGAGAAAATCATACAAAAAGTTATTTGCAAACCTTTGTGAATTTGAGCTAATATCTGGACTCAAATTTAACTATGAAAAAAAACGTTAATGTTTGGTTAGGCACAGAGAAAAGTCCACGAAAACATATTTACCCCCATCATAAAATGGAATGGAACTCCTCAAAATTCAAAATTCAAGGGATGTGGTTTTACAAACAGTTTATCGATATGACAAAAAATTAACGTGAAAGATAAATTCTCGGAAGTCCAAATCCTGTTCAAAATATGGACAAAAAGAATAATAACACCATTAGGTAGAGTAGCTGTGCTCAAATCTTTAGTGCTATCAAAATTGGTGTACTTATGGATCCTTTTACCGAATCCCCTAATTCCCAGAGTGCTTTATTACAGATAATGTGTTTGAAATTTGTTCGGAACAACAAAAATGATAAAATTAATAGAAAATACTCAAAACAGAATATACAAAAGGAAGGGATAGTTATACCCGACCTGAAAAAATGTGTATATATATATATATATATATATATATATTATATCATATATACCATAGGATTAATGATTATATGATCTAATGTATGTCCTGATTTACCTAAGTGGGTGTGTGTACCTTGGCCTGTGAAGCGCGCCGCGTTAAAAACACACAGACATAAACCACACCACACACACACACACACACACATACATATATATATATATATATATATATATATATATTACCATATATTAACACATACATATATGTGTTTACATAATATATGTGTATATATATGTGTATATATATTTACACACACACACATATACATATATACATACATATATATATACACATATATACGTACACACACACACACACACACACACACTCATATATTTGTTTACTAACTTGTGTTTTGAATGAACGTCATCCAAGACCTTGGAGCCTCGATGAAATAATGGGAAATCAAGTGTGTCTGTATAATTTACTTTCTTCGAATGTTATGATTCGTTGGAGTTGTGGTAATAGCTTATGTCATGCGTATCATTGTATCATGTTTTGTGTACAGCATTAATGCCATTTACATTGGAATTTATTCGTTATGTGTGCCCATTTAAAAGATTTTTTTTTTTTAATCTAAATTGAAAAAAAGACATGGAGGTTGCAGTAAAACTCGCTGAAAAGGGACATGATCACAGGTTGTCAGACAATCAAAAAACGCTTCCTACATTTTGAGCTTTTTTTCTCAAGAATGTCAGCGACGTTTGCAAAAGAAACATTACACATAGACCTGATTTGACTTGGTAAAAAAAAAAAAATCTCTAAAAAAAAAAATTCTAGCAGTATTCTACTAAAAACTGGTCAAGAGAATGATGGGTTGACAGTTTTCGGGATAGATCAAAGACTTTTTTCCCTGGTCATAGCTTGATTTTGTTTGAACATGTTAAAAAGCAAGGGCATACAGAAGTGCGCACACCTTCGTCAGGATCGCACAGATCATGGAACCGCCGTCTGATCCCGCCAGATCCGCACCAAAATTTTGCAGGTTCGTCCTTGGTTCACATTGCAATAAGCCTAAAACAACCTCTTTCGGTTGAGATCGGTTTTTAGATTTCCTGCTGACTAGCAAGTATGCTAAAAACAAAGACAACTGAGCTTGGTTAAGATCAATTCTTAGCTTTCCTGCTGACTAGCAAATTAGCTAAAAACGAAGAAAACCATTAAACGAGGGTGAAAAACAGCTAGCTTCCTCGATGGAAGTCATGAAAAAAATAATAATAAAATAAAAAGGTAGAAAAGAAAAATTATCTGAGAAGTGCCTTCCACACAACACAAACACAATTTGTAAGCCTCTAATTGGCGCCCATGAACGTTTATTGTTTATACTAAAAATATTCAGCAAATCTTGGGATAAAGAAAGAAAAAAAAAACAATAACAAGGGGTGTTGGAGTGACTGCCATTAATGTGCACAGAGATTATTCAGAAAAAAAAGTCATCAACCATGAAACAAGTAGTATTGTTCAATTTCTTTTTTATCTGTTGTTTTCATCATTTCCCATAGCTCTGTTTTTTTCCCTTACCCTTTCTATTTTCCTGAAATTCTCAAGCAGTTCTTTGTCTTTTACTTTCCTGATTACGGGACAACCTTTGCGCTGCTTAACAGGTGAAGAAAAAAGCACACAGAGTTGCAGTTAGAACTCACTGAAAGAGACATGATCACAAGTTTGTCAGACAATCAAAAGCGCTTCCCACATTGAGGGGTTGGCTTTTTTCTCAAGAATTTCCGCGAAGTTTGCAAAAGAAACATTACCATAGACCGCTGATTTGCTGTTGACAA
>JADBJO010006760.1:8794-27901 GCA_016801955.1 Conus betulinus
AACCCACAAGCTCCCCCCAAACCATTCCAGTTGCTGCCATGGCTACAGCAGAAATCGACTATGAAAGACTGGCAGCATGGTTGCTGAGAAGATGATGGCCAGCCAAAAGCAGGTCCACCCACCTGCTCAGGGAAGTCCATCTCCACGTGCCCCCAGAGGGCCCTGCTACAGATGTGGTGAAGTGGGCACACACACTACAGGCGTAACTGCAAAAAACCCACCCAACCCAGCAAGGGTGGCCCAGGCGAAGAGGGAATCTCGGCCGTTAAACGGCCAGCAGTTGCCGACGATGGGGGTCGGTAACTGTAACCTCACCATCAACCCCATCCCCTCATCATCTTCACACCCTGAACACCGCCATGAATTGCATTGAACAGGGCCTGCATGTTCGTGGTGTGACCTTGAGAAGCCCTCTTCTGGTGACACTACAGCCGGGACAAGAGATGACCTTGTCCGGGACCATCTCTGGGTGTGTCCCTGCCGTGCATGGTGTGAAGGTGCTTCAGCGACCATCTGAACTGTTACCCCTCCTGGTCTGGGTGTTTGTACTGACATTGACGCCGGAAACATCAAGGTGACATTGTGCAACAGGGGCAGACACAACATTACCCTGGATCACAGAACAGTGTTTGCAGAACTGTACTCGGGCCACAGGGAACAACACCGACTTGGAGGCCTTAGTGGGTCCTAGTCTTGAGACAGAGGCGACCATTGGGACACTGAAAGTCAACTGTCTGATCGATAGTGGCTCGCAAGTTGAGCATCATGTCAGAGACATTCTACCAGACTAACCTGTCACATTTGCCACTGGAAGAACTGAATGCACACCTGAAAGTTGTGGGAGCGGGTGGAAGTGTTGTACCCTATTTGGGTTTTGTGCGTGTGTGTGTGTTTCCATGCCGAAGGATGTTGTGTGGGTGTGAGTGACAGTGTGAATGTGTTGATGTTGGTGTGTCCAGACACAGACCTTTCTCGAAGAGTACCCGTGATTCTGGGCACCAATGCCCTGAAGAATTTTGCTGAACTGTCTAAGAGATTAGTAGGATCACATTTTGATTTTGATAATTCTTTGCATGTGTGTCCTACTATTGCTTTCATGTATCAAGACTGTTCCTCTCCTGATGATGGGAAAGTGGGCTCGGCTAGAGTTCGTGGTTCACAGGTTTTAGTTCCAGCTGGGGAGACTGTAGAAATAAAGTGCTGTGCCAAGGTGAACGTTCCCAGCACACGAGATTCAGTCTTGATTCAGGAACCCACTGAAACTCCCTTACCAGACGGTCTCAAGGTAGTGGGTTTTGCAGAGCTTCAGCTGACTGCCTCACAGATGTCAGGGTTGTGGTGATAAATGAATCTGACAGCATGATTCTGCTCAGGAAGAATCAGGTGGTAGCTGACATATTTGTTTATCAGCATGAGTACGACATTAACAAGGTGGTGTCTGACCTTGGTCCTCATTCACCAGAAACCCATGCATACTCTGGTAGTGCTCATGCTGAGAACTCAGGTCAGGGAGAGAACATCAAGTTCAAGTTTGGTGAAGCAGAGACCACCCCGCCCTGATTGGTGTAGGCACTTTGAAAGTAGGCTACAGTCAGTGAAAGCAGTTTTTTGTGACAAGTGAGTTCGACATAGGTAGAGCAGAAACAGGTGATGTTTTTTTTGGACATGGAGATCACACCTGGTCCAGACATTAGGAGAGAGCAAGACCTATACCCCCTAAGGACTTTGAAGAGTGTAGGCAACACATTAAAGGGCTTTTAGATGCCAAGATAATCCGCCCTTCCAACTCCCCATTTGCTAGTCCCATAGTTCTAGTCAGGAAGAAGACCGGTGCACTTAGGATGTGCGTGGACTACCGGAAACTTAATGCTAGGACTGTCAAGGATAGCTATTCCATCCCAAAATTGAAGACCTTCTGTTGACACTCAATGGGGCAAGGTTTTTTACCACTCTAGACCTCTGTAAGGCTTATTACCAAGTCCCAATGACGGAGAGAGCATGCAAAATACTCGGCCTTCATAACACCTTTCGGGTTGTTCGAGTGGGACCGACTCAGTCAGGGGTTAGCCAATGCCCCAGCATGTTTCCAAAGACTCATGGAGACGGTTTTTAGTGACATGAACCTGACTGAGCTGATCATCTTCTTCTGGACGACATCCTGATCCATGCTAAAACCCTTGAAGAGTTGGAAGAACGCACCATGAGGGTATTGCAGAGGTTGTGCAAGTACGGCTTAAAGCTGGACCCTGAGAAATGCATCTTTGGGGCAACACAAGTCAGGCACTTGGGCTACATCATCTCAGAGGGCACCATCCGCCCTGACCCAGACAAAGTAGCTGCTGTTAGGAATTGGCCTAGACCCAAAACCGTGAAGGACGTGAAGAGTTTTCATCGGATTTGCCGTTTTCTACCGGCGTTTTATTCCAAATTTCTCTTCGATTGCAAGACCCCTGAATGACCTGACGATAGGTTACACTCCGGGTAACCGTTCCCAATCTGGAAAGAAAACAAGGCCAGCTCACTCTGTCCTCTTCTGTTTCCTTGTCCTGGGGAGAAGCACAGGAAGGCTCCTTTAGATCACTGATTTCTGCACTTACCAGTGACTTAGTTCTAGGTATTGCTGATCGTTCCAAACCTTTTGTTGTTCATTGCGATGCTAGTGGTGTGGGATTAGGTGCTGTTCTTTACCAAGAGTTTGCGGGCAAAAGCAAGGTCATTGCTTATGCTAGTCGAGGGCTGAACAAGTCTGAGCAAAATTACCCCAGCTCACAAGCGCGAGTTCCTTGCATTGAAATGGGCGTTGTGCGATAAGTTCAGGGACTATCTTTTGGGCACCAAGGTCACAGTGTTACAGATAACAATCCCCTCTGCTACATCTTGAAGAATGCAAAACTAGATGCTACAAGTCATAGGTGGCTCTCTTCACTTTCCATGTTTGACTTTGAGCTTAGGTATAAAAAGGGACTGACTCACACCGATGCAGATGCTTTGTCAAGGTTACCCCAAAGTGACCCATATGTTGATGATAACTACAGGAAGTCCTTAGATGAAATAGCCTTCTTAGTGGAAAAGGCCAAGTCTTTTGACAAAGATCAGTCGGAAAACTTCACTTTTGTTGCCTCAGATTCAGTACAAGCCATATTACAGTCTCATCATATTCCTTCCTTGAGAGGCTCAGTCTTCAACAACAGTTCTCCAGAAGTTAGTCAGGAAGGAGAGGGATTTTCAGTTAAGACAGATGATTTCCCTGCTGTCGAGCAGTTGATGACTGACCCCAACCTAATACCGGATGGTATACTTGACCAGTCCAGATCTAAGAGCTTATGCAAGGGATCAAAAGAAGCTTGTTTTAAAGCAAGGTGTTTTGTACAGGAAAGTTGATGTGGATGACCAAGACAGTCATTTTCAGTTAATTCTCCCTTTGCCCTACAGGGAAGCTGCCCTGAGAGGTGTGCATGAGGATCTATTTCACACCCATTTTGAAGATGGCATAGCACAGTTGAGGATGAGGTTCTTTTGGCCCCGAATGGCCAGGGATCTTGAGCAGAAGATAAAGACCTGTTCTCGCTGCATCAGGAAAGGTGCCAAGTGTCAGAAAGCCCCAATGACTTCCATCGTGACCACGTATCCTTTGGAACTTCTTTCTATAGACTTTCTCACCATTGAGATCAATGGTCAAAAACAGAACATACTTGTCATGATGGATCATTTCACCAAATTTGGACATGCTGTTTGTACAAGGGATCAGAGCGCCAAAACTGTGGCCAGGACGCTGTGGAAGGAGTTCTTCATGATCTATGGTTTTCCCAGGCGTATCTTATCTGACCAGGGTAGGGATTTTGAATCCAAGCTGGTGAAGGAGTTGTGTCAGGTAGCTGGAATAGAAAAGTGTAGGACCACGCCTTACCATCCATCTGGCAACCCAGTAGAAAGGTGGAACAGAACCTTGTTAGGCATGCTAAGAAGTTTAGAGGATGCTCAAAAAATAGATCTGAGAAAGACCCTTCCAGAAGTTGTGCATGCGTACAACTGCTGCATTCATCAAAGTACAGGCCACTCCCCATACTTTTGTGTTTTTTGGTCGCCATCCCAAGTTACCCATTGACCTTGCCTTTGGCATCAATACCTGCCCCAAAGGACAAGGGACACCTTCACAGTATATCAAAGGGCTTAAGCAAAGGCTAGCCTCTGCTTATCAGAAGGCCTCCGACAACATGGCCAGAACAAACTCTAAGAACAAGGCTCGGTATGATACTTCCGCAAGAGCAGCCGAGCTGAACACTGGAGACCGGGTGTTAGTTCGCAAGCTGGGACCAAGACTTGATTCAAAGTTGAGTGATTGGTGGGAAAATTCAGTGTACATTGTGCAAGCAAAGCGGGAGGGTTTGCCAGTATACACTGTCCAAGATGAAGCAGGAACGGGACCTAAGAGAACACTCCATAGGAATTATTTATTGCCCATTGGCATGATTGATCTACCAGCTAGGGGCACTGTTCGGGAAACCACACAGGTTAGACCCAAATCATACCCCCGTACTATCACTAAAAAACCCTGATCATGTTTCCGAGGAGGCTGATGATTTCCAAGAGTATATCATTGAAGTTACACCAACAGCCTCCTCTAGAAGTAAACTGAGGGCTGATGCTGTAGAGTTTCTCCCTGAGTCTGTTGTCAGTCAGGGTCACGATCACCTACCAGTTGAGAATGTGGTAGAGGATGATAGGGACCAGGAGCAGTTTGATCGTTCTGATGCGAGTCTGGTTGCAGACCAGCAGACTGGACAATCTGGAAAGGACGCATCAAAGAAGGTGGCTCATCCTCAGAAGATTTGAAAAATGTTTCACAAATGGAAGTTTCTTCCAATTCGGAGGATTCAGAGGGTGATAGCAATGCCGAGGAAAATCCAACCCCTACTCCTGCCCCGAGAAGATCTCTCAGGGAATGGAAGGCTGTAGACAGATTGAACTTGACCCATGTCGCCGAAGTAGGGGAGTACATTAGGGAGGGATCTAGTTTACAAGGTCCAACAGTACCTGAACAAGCTGGTCAATGACCCTCTTGAGCCTCAGCGTGTTGTGGCAATTGAGCAAGTGCTCAGTGTCCTTGTCACAATGTAAGTGAATTACTCTATGTATGGTTGACTTGCTAAATTGCAATCTAGTCCAATATCTGTCTAACTGCAATATTTTGGGCATTTTTATTTTGTCATTGGATGGTACCTTGTTGGAGGACTTAAAGGTCTTTTCACCTTTTACCTTATTTGTTGAGTTATAGTGAGTGGCCGTTAGCAGATTTTATTTTCTTTGCATGCATTTTTTCTCATTAAAATGTTGCTGGTAAACTTTTTTTTTTTAGGAGGGGTGACTGTAACCTGCCTGACACAGTCAGGTTAATAGTAATTTAATTAGTTTTAATAGAGTATGTAGTGTTCTATTTACTGCCATTTATTTATGTGGTATTTAGGAGTTTTAGAATATTTTGATGGTTATTTTTGTTGTTCACTGTGTTATTTCGTTGTTCACTGTTATTTCTGTAAGATTTGGGTAACAAGACCTTTTCACTTCATTCTCATGTGTGAGTGAGTCAGCAAGTCAGTTGTTGGCAGGAAAGAACCTTGGTGCTAAATCAGGTTAGTTAACATGGTTAGATGATATATATGTGGGAATAATGCTTTGTGGTATATTTTCTTGATTTAATGATTTTATTTTACTGCATTTGGTATGATGACTTAGATTTGAGTGGATTCTGTTTGTGCTTGTATTATTTTCCATAAGCATGGGCAACATGTGTTGGTAAACACACTTTAGAGTCAAAACTGGTAATTCAGGTTTAGTGAGCTAAGTTTAGCTTTGGAGATGAAGTAAATTTTTTGTGAACATATTCATGGTATAGATCAGATACAAAAAATATGTTGGGAACTATTCTGACAATTTTCTTAGTTGGATTAAGTGGTTGATAATTGATAAAACCACATGGTCAAAACTGCCTTCTTATTTCCAGGGTCTGCCCCTAATTATTACCAGTACTTTTTCTGAAGCCATATTTTGCTATTGCTGAATTAAAATTGGTTTATACAAGTTTCAGGTTAGGAATACAATATTTCATTTGAATATATTGTATGTGAATTTTAAGTTAAAATTACTACTGGCATAAGCATAATTATGTAGAATTTATTATGTAGAGTACATTGAGTGCAAAATTATTAGTTGTTTCACATTTTAAAACAATTGAGCCTTATATCAGAGAATTTTTTGTCATCTGAACTAAACAGTGATGGCCTTGATATGACCATTGGAGGTCTGATGGGCTATGAGCTTGGTGATTAAATTGATGGTATATATGCTTCTGGAAACCCTTACACATGTTCCTGGTTTCCAAAGTCCTTGAAGTGGAGACATGGAATTAGTATAATCTCAGCTTGCTTTATGTAATGGTTGCTCATGTGTTCAGTTTATTACTTTTCTATAGTGTGCTTATTTTATTTCATAAGTCTTGATGTAATTGCCTCTGATTTGAGTTTTTGCATGAAGGTAGGATGTGGCTGCTTAAGTAGTCAGATGGAGCTGCAACGTGAACCCACTCGTTAGGTGGGGAGGAATGTTTTCCTGCTGGTCTAGTAAGGAATGTCCGCAAGAGTCCTTGCATATGAAAATTATAATTATTGCGTTTTGTTCTCATTAACTGTTGTAGTTAATAATTCAGTGTTTAAAGTCAGTGTTATAAGCAGATAATATCAGTAAGCTCAAAGGCAATAACTGATGTTTTTGCGATAAACTTGAAGGTATGTTGGACCGATGTCAGATGGCAGATGTGATGTATACGTATTTCGGTGTTTAAGGTTTCAAACCTTCAAGCACAGAAGTATTGTTTGCCAACTAACCACACTTGGGTAGTTGTGGGGCTTGCCAAAAATCATTCAGTTTGGCCAAGATGTGTGTAGTCCGCTGAATTCAATTTTGACAATTGGGTCTGATCACAGTGCACTGACACCATCTACTTTGTTATGATGAATATTGTTTTGGTCATAAAATAATGATCCTGCCAGGGAATCTGATTTGAATGTATGTCCATCTGCTCGTTTTCTTTTCAATGTCCAATTGAGAAGTCATTATAATTAAGAATTTGTTGTGCTATGCTCTAGGTTTTGTTTCTTTATATTTTGGGTTTTGATGACATGTTTATTCTTGTTTTCTATCCTCTGTTTCAGTGCCACCTTTTCTGCCTTGTTCTATCGTCTGTTGTTTTTTTTTTTACCTGATCCTCTAAATCATTATATTCTAACCGACAGTTCTGGCATTGTTTGGAGTTGAGGTTAGTGGCATCTGATTTAACAAACAAAAAATTTTTCCAGAGTTTGCTGTATGAACAATAAAGGTCAACTAGAAAGGTTTTTGGGATTTTGTTTTCTTTGGGTAAAAATTGTGAACCTGGGTTACAAAAATGGGGGCTCGTAGGGCTGTTGGTGTAAAGTTTCTCCCTGGGTCTGTTGTCTGTTGTCAGTCAGGGCCATGATCACCAACCAGTTGAGAATGTGGTAGAGGATGATAGGGACCAGGAGCAGTTTGATCGTTCTGATGCGAGTCTGGTTGCAGACCAGCAGACTGAACAATCTGGAAAGGACGCATCAAAAGAAGGTGGCTCATCCTCAGGAGATTTGAAAAATGTTTCACAATCGGAAGTTTCTTCCAATTCGGAGGATTCAGAGGGTGATAGCAATGCAGAGGAAAATCCAACCCCTACTCCTGCCCCGAGAAGGTCTCTCAGGGAACGGAAGTTGAACTTGACCCATGTCGCCGAAGTAGGGAGTACATTAGGGAGGGATCTAGTTTACAAGGTCCAACAGTACCTGAACAAGCTAGTCAATGACCCTCTTGAGCCTCAGCGTGTTGTGGCAATTGAGCAAGTGCTCAGTGTCCTTGTCACAATGTAAGTGAATTACTCTATGTATGGTTGACTTGCTAAATTGCAATCTAGTCCAATATCTGTCTAACTGCAATATTTTGGGCATTTTTATTTTTTGTCATTGGATGGTACCTTGTTGGAGGACTTAAAGGTCTTTTCACCTTTTACCTTATTTGTTGAGTTATAGTGAGTGGCCGTTAGCAGATTTTATTTTCTTTGCATGCATTTTTTCTCATTAAAATGTTGCTGGTAAACTTTTTTTTTTTTAGGAGGGGTGACTGTAACCTGCCTGACACAGTCAGGTTAATAGTAATTTAATTAGTTTTAATAGAGTATGTAGTGTTCTATTTACTGTCATTTATTTATGTGGTATTTAGGAGTTTTAGAATATTTGATGGTTATTTTGTTGTTCACTGTGTTATTTCGTTGTTCACTGTTATTTCTGTTAGATTTGGGTAACAAGACCTTTTCACTTCATTCTCATGTGTGAGTGAGACAGCAAGTCAGTTGTTGGCAGGAAAGAACCTTGGTGCTAAATCAGGTTAGTTAACATGACTAGATGATATATGTGTGGGAATAATGCTTTGTGGTATTATTTTCTTGATTTAATGATTTTATTTTACTGCATTTGGTATGATGACTTAGATTTGAGTGGATTCTGTTTGTGCTTGTATTATTTTCCATAAGCATGGGCAACATGTGTTGGTAAACACACTTTAGAGTCAAAACTGGTAATTCAGGTTTAGTGAGCTAAGTTTAGCTTTGGAGATGAAGTAAATTTTTTGTGAACATATTCATGGTATAGATCAGATACAAAAATATGTTGGGAACTATTCTGACAATTTTCTTAGTTGGATTAAGTGGTTGATAATTGATAAAACCACATGGTCAAAACTGCCTTCTTATTTCCAGGGTCTGCCCCTAATTATTACCAGTACTTTTTCTGAAGCCATATTTTGCTATTGCTGAATTAAAATTGTTTATACAAGTTTCAGGTTAGGAATACAATATTTAATTTTTGATATATTGTATGTGAATTTTAAGTAAAATTTACTACTGGCATAAGCATAATTATGTAGAATTTATTATGTAGAGTACATTGAGTGCAAAATTATTAGTTGTTTCACATTTTAAAACAATTTAGCCTTATATCAGAGAAGTTTATTTGTCATCTGAACTAAACAGTGATGGCCTTGATATGACCATTGGAGGTCTGATGGGCTATGAGCTTGGTGATTAAATTGATGGTATATATGCTTCTGGAAACCCTACACATGTTCCTGGTTTCCAAAGTCCTTGAAGTGGAGACATGGAATTAGTATAATCTCAGCCTGCTTTATGTAATGGTTGCTCATGTGTTCAGTTTATTACTTTCTATAGTGTGCTATTTTTTTTCATAAGTCTTGATGTAATTGCCTCTGATTTGAGTTTTTGCATGAAGGTAGGATGTGGCTGCTGCTTAAGTAGTCAGATGGAGCTGCAACGTGAACCCACTCGTTAGGTGGGGAGGAATGTTTTCCTGCTGGTCTAGTAAGGAATGTCCGCAAGAGTCCTTGCATATGAAAATTATAATTATTGCGTTTTGTTCTCATTAACTGTTGTAGTTAATAATTCAGTGTTTAAAGTCAGTGTTATAAGCAGATAATATCAGTAAGCTCAAAGGCAATAACTGATGTTTTTGCGATAAACTTGAAGGTATGTTGGACCGATGTCAGATGGCAGATGTGATGTATACGTATTTCGGTGTTTAAGGTTTCAAACCTTCAAGCACAGAAGTATTGTTTGCCAACTAACCACACTTGGGTATAGTTGTGGGCTTGCCAAAAATCATTCAGTTTGGCCAAGATGTGTGTAGTCCGCTGAATTCAATTTTGACAATTGGGTCTGATCAGTCACTCACATCGGGCCCGCACAAAGGTGACGGGAAACCAATAACATTTCACAGAAAATAATCAACTTTTATTTAACTTGACTCCGAGCCCCCACCCGTCACTACACAACACAATTATCTGTATCATACAACAATGTAAACACCATACAGACAATCTCATAAATCGCATCCCCTGTTCTTCAGTGATTCTTACTTAACCAGGAAAGACAATATTTCACTATTACATTTGCACATTTATAAACTTAAGAACAAATGAAACGTCCATAACTTGCCAGCATTCCTTGGTTGACCGTCAGTTTCTCTCATCACATGTGCGACCACGAGCTGAAGCTGCCACACTGTTGTGTCCTCCCGATTGGCCAATCCCAGTTGGGGGACACTGGCAACGTAGCTTTAGTCGCACCCTCACACCGAGTCTTCGGACTCCACCGCACTCCGCCCTCTCCACGGAAAGGGCTCCTGTCAGCCTCTCCCACAGGTCTTCTCTGGCTGCAAACACCCCACCGTTGTCTGGCAGCTCCCTGTCTAGGCTCCAACAGGCTAACACGTCTTGCTGTCGACCGTCCCCACACGGGAGACAATTCTTCTCGTCGTCGGCTCCGAGGCTACAGCAACCTCCACTGTCTTACGTCCCCACCTAGGAGACAACGAGGCGACAGCAAACCTCTGCTTCTCGCTGTATTTTCTTGAGCCCTCAGCAAGACGGGCGAGTTCACTTTCCCTTAAGTGAGTCACACACTTCCTGGTTTTCCAGGCACCTTATATCCATTCTCAAACAAGAGAGAAACTCGAGTTTAACTGGTTCAACCAATGGAATCACTGGCACACACATATCACACGATTTGTACCAATAAATCCCCAAGTTATTTTTTTTTCCACCAATGGAATCACTAGTCACCTACACATACACACACACACACAGCTGTTAGCACCAACAAGGACTTGGGTACCAAGTGGTTAATGCATAACCTCCTATTCAAACTCATGTTCCATTCCCCAAAGCTACCCATTATACTAACAGCCTGGACTTCTCTACCAGCCAGGACTGATGGTTCAAGTATTTGCTACCTCTACATACGACAAGGTGCAAACCACTCAATAGGCCGAAGCCTTCCATTCATGCCTCAGAACAAGAACGACTGAAGGGTCGCTGTACTCTGCCTGCAGGCTGGCGGTCGCGCCTACCGTGACGGTCACCTGACACGATTGCCTTCCTTTTAGCCCGCTGGACAACCCAGTTAATAGCCAGTCTCATGGTGGACACTCTTCTCTAGCCAGGACCGGCAGGTCGGCAACTACTGTCACTATCCCTCGGACATGTGAAACACTTCCCAGTAACTCCCCTCCTTCAGTAAACGACTCGGGTATTATTCCCCCTGGTGATGCCTGAATTTGCACACTTGAAGAACCCAAGGAACTTGCTCTCAACAACAGCAAAAAACTACCCTAATTTGCCTAAATGCTCGAGAACATTCGGCCGACTCATGACACCCCCGTACCTAAGAATGTTGTTCCAACCAACATTTCCTCCAGGACGAAATGTTCTCAGACTGGATAAAACAAACTCAATTGCATGGGTTGATATAACAGTACTACCCCTATGCTTCAAGACATCACTTCCGTCAACATCTCTAACATGGATAATTTACCCAATTAAAACCAATAAATCAATCAGATAATCCAAAGATCACTCTTGGTCAGTCATAAGCGACTGTGCAAAACATTTAACTCTAAACTGGCTCACATATACTACAGAACTCTCTCTATAGCGTTAGCCATCAGCATGTATATACATATTAATTAATCATTCCATTCACTTCTAATAATAGCACAATCATGATTTACCCAAGGTTCAAATTCAGGGGTGTGGCCACAATCCACAAAGACAAGATTCAAATTCAGGCGTGTGCCCCAACGTACGTAACATCAAAATCAAATTCAGGCGTGTGGCCACAATCTGCTCACACGGTCTCACACACAATATGCAAATCAAACATTTATCCTGATTTCGCAACTTAAGGACATTTTCACACTTTACCGAGCAGTGACAAAACAACATGAGCAAACAGATATCAACCAGAAAAATCATAATCATACACGTGAGTACGTACACTCAGCCCATAAAAGCAATGAACAAAAACAACATCAACTGATAAACATATATCAAAAAATGAAAAATAACACATGAATATAGGCTCAACCGCGCCCCACAATGGGCATCAAAATCAAAAGAAAAAAAAAAAACAGTATTTCAGAGTCACCACAGTTGTGTACACCCAACTAGCCAGCTACATTATTTACCCCGTAGCTGTCCGTAACGGATGATCGCTCACGCCACAACAACAACAGCAGCCCGTAGGCAGTGGTCATACTATTGTCCCACTGCTACCGCTCACACTTAAAGCGGCAACACCCTGAAGGCATTGCTCCTACTATTGTTCTACTTCTGTTGTTCACACTACAACAGCAACACCTGGAGGCATTATTCCAACCCTTGACCTACTCCTGCCCCTCTCAATCTTGACCGCCGTTTGTGGCTCGCCAATAGTACCTGGGGCAGATAGTTTGCGCACTCCAGGCTTTAAGAGAGTCAGCGCACCTTTCACACATTTTAGTCCTTAAAGGAGCGCGTGAAAAAATCTGCGCGATCCTCTTCTAGCCTGTTCGGCAAAATCTCCTTGGCATTCAAGTCCCCTTGACTTTCATTGCCTCAGGGTCTGTTGTGCGAAGATCACGTGAACTGGGCTTTCGCGCCCATTCACTGCGACGACGATCATCTCCCCTTTTCAAAATGTTAAGAGATGATCCCTCGCTCATCTTATCAGAACCAATTTTCTTTTTATCTGTGGAGCTTCCTTGGTTCGAATCCCACTCAGTGCCTATGCCCACTGCTTTATGGGCGTTATTTTCTTCTCCCTTTTCCAACACTGGCTTATCTGCTCCTATGAGCCGACTATCTTTGGCAGTTTCTAACGATGGCTGGTCACCTCGACCTTCTTGCCATGCGTTATACAGCCACCCCGGTTCCCCAGCTGCCTGCCGTTCCAGTTACTCTGTGGTCCCTCTTGGCCCCGACCCTGAGGTCTGCCACCGTGGCTCCTACATTTCTGACTACCACGGCAACGCCAACAACTTTTTGAACCACCACTACGACCACCATGGCCTACAGCACTGCCACTACGGCCATCTCCACGGCCCACGGCACCACCACTATGGCCACCTCCATGGCCTACACACCACCACGACGGCCTATAAAACCATTACTATGACCGACTTCATGGTCCACTGCACCACCACCACGCACACCTTCATGATCCACGCTAGCTCTACTGCCAGCGGCGCCTGTGCACTTCACCGCTTTCGGTTTACTTTCCTGTAGGAGTTCCTACCTGCACACTACACTGCTTTCCCTACTTGACTGGCAGCCTGGTTAGGCTTTGGGAAGATGTACCTACCCCCTAACAAAGCTGGATAGGGAAGATTCTCTTTTGCACTGCTGCAGTGAGAGTACTCCTAACAAACTCTGACTCTACTTTGACACGGGCCAAAGGTAGCCGATTAATTCTTCCATCTGCATATCGCACGCAGGTGGTTTCCCCTGTGTGTAGTCTGTCTCTCTCACTAAACCGGTTCTACCATTGCCGCCAGAGTCATCCTGTATCTAACAAGCAGGTCACCGGCTTCCCGTTTACTACTGCCCTAGTAGTTGGTGGTGGTACTCTGCCTTCCTGTTGAATTGTATCAACGGCAACGACTGAATGTATTCGCAGTCCGCTACAGTCCTTGGCGATATGACCCTCTCGCCCACATTTAAAACATGTGCGTTTCACTCTAACATTCTCTTGAGTCCCACTGTTGCCACGGGACTTCGAATCCGCTTCTAACTGTGGTCTCGCCTCCTTTGTGTAGGGAGTCGGCGAATCACTCCCTGCCTGTGTGGTCTGGGCATTACGGGACGACTGGTTCGATCCCTTCACACCCCATTACGCTGATCATGGGCAGATTCATACCTGTCTGCAACTTTCACTAACTCCTCTAAACTTCCTAATTCTCTTTCTGCCAGAATACTGTGAGATCCTTCCGACAAGTGGAGAGAATTTGCTCCTTAACGATCCTCCCTCAAAGATTCAAAAGTTTGTTCGATGTTTCCTAACCTAATCCATTTATCAAAGAGAGCCCTAAGCCGATAAAGGAACTGTACGTGTGTCTCACCTGATTTACGAACAGTTTCTCTGAACAATTTCCTATATCTATCGGCGGTTACCTGGTACCTCTGAAACAAAGCATCGCGCACCGACTCATAATCCATCTGTTTTTCCGGTGGTAAGCAGAAAAAAAAGCATCCCTAGCTTTGGGTGTCAGCAGCGCGGACAAATTTGTGGCCCACCGTTCTTCGGGTAAGCCCTGATCTTTGGCAATCCTTTCAAATTGCGAAATGAAATCCTCTAAATGGTCCGGATTATCATCAAACTTTGGCATATTGATCAAGGGATTAACATGTGGTGCAAAGTTTGCTTGGGGTTTTGCGTCCACGTCCCGTTCTTTCTCCATTTTTATTTTTCTAACTCAAAACTGCCTTATCTCCCTTCTTTCTCTTTCTCTCTCTTTCCCGTTCCCTTCCTCTCTCTCTCTCCCGTTCTCTTTCTCTCTCTCTCTTTCCCGTCTCTCTCTTCTTTTCCCGTTCTTTCTCTCTCTTTCTCTTCCTCTTTTTCCCGTTCTCTCTCTCTCTTTTTCCGTTCTCTCTCTCTTTTTCTCTCTCCTCTCTTTCCCGTTCTCTTCTCTCTCTCTTTTTCCCGTTCTCTTTCCTCTTTTTCCCGTTCTCTCTCTCTCTCTTTTTCTCTTTCTCTTTCTCTCCTCTTTCTTTCTCTTTTCTCTCTCTTTTTTCTGTTTTTTTCCCTTTGTATTTTCTGAGCCTCGATTACACGGGGCCAGTTCTCATCTACATATGCCTTCAGTTCCGGACCCTTTAGTCCTAAAGCTTTTCCTTCTTCTATGAGGTCCATCTTTTTCAGCGGACCCATTGTCTCAGTACCCTCTTCACTCGACATTTTGAAGCTATCTAACCCTCGATCAGCCAGCTAATACAACCACAGTAACAAGCGATATCCACACGATCACTCGTAAATAAAGCGATCCACACGATCACTCCTAAATAAAGCGATCAAACAGTTGTGCTACACACACTCAATCTCAACAGCAACCAAGTCAAGCAAGTTCAAACGAAGGCACAGTCATGAAAAAAGATCAAAACAATCAACACATGACTAACGTCTTTCCCGGTAAGAAAAAAAAAAATCTAGGTTTCCACAATTATGACAAATTTCAAATCCTTTAGCAATTGAACAAAACCAGAATCAAAAAAATCACTTATGACTCATTTATGTTCATCCCGGACGAGCCCCCAATTTGTGACGGGTCTCACGCTCCCCCTCGTATTGAAATATGATTATCATATGCAGGGATGCAGGGGGTTATAGACAGAAGTATTTACGCTTTCACAACCAAAATGCGCTCTCGCATAGGCACATGCACTCTGTCACTCACATCGGGCCCGCACAAAGGTGACGGGAAACCAATAACATTTCACAGAAAATAATCAACTTTTATTTAACTTGACTCCGAGCCCCCACCCGTCACTACACAACACAATTATCTGTATCATACAACAATGTAAACACCATACAGACAATCTCATAAATCGCATCCCCTGTTCTTCAGTGATTCTTACTTAACCAGGAAAGACAATATTTCACTATTACATTTGCACATTTATAAACTTAAGAACAAATGAAACGTCCATAACTTGCCAGCATTCCTTGGTTGACCGTCAGTTTCTCTCATCACACATGTGCGACCACGAGCTGAAGCTGCCACACTGTGTGTCCTCCCGATTGGCCAAATCCCAGTTGGGGGACACTGGCAACGTAGCTTTAGTCGCACCCTCACACCGAGTCTTCCGGACTCCACCGCACTCCGCCCTCTCCACGGAAAGGGCTCCTGTCAGCCTCTCCCACAGGTCTTCTCTGGCTGCAAACACCCCACCGTTGTCTGGCAGCTCCCTGTCTAGGCTCCAACAGGCTAACACGTCTTGCTGTCGACCGTCCCCACACGGGAGACAATTCTTCTCGTCGTCGGCTCCGAGGCTACAGCAACCTCCACTGTCTTACGTCCCCACCCCTAGGAGACAACGAGGCGACAGCAAACTCTCTGCTTCTCGCTGTATTTTCTTGAGCCCTCAGCAAGACGGGCGAGTTCACTTTCCCTTAAGTGAGTCACACACTTCTGGTTTTTCCAGGCACCTTATATCCATTCTCAAAAAGAGAGAACTCGAGTTTAACTGGTTCAACCAATGGAATCACTGGCACACACACATCACACGATTTGTACCAATAACTCCCCAAGTTATTTTTATTCCACCAATGGAATCACTAGTCACCTACACATACACACACACCACAGCTGTTAGCACCAACAAGGACTTGGGTACCAAGTGGTTAATGCATAACCTCCTATTCAACTCATGTTCCATTCCCCAAAGCTACCCATTATACTAACAGCCTGGACTTCTCTACCAGCCAGGACTGATGCTTTAAGTATTTGCTACCTCTACAGACACAAGGTGCAAACCACTCAATAGGCCGAAGCCTTCCATTCATGCCTCAGAACAAGAACGACTGAAGGGGTCGCTGTACTCTGCCTGCAGGCTGACGGTCGCCTACCCGTGACGGTCACCTGACACGATTGCCTTCCTTTTAGCCCGCTGGACAACCCAGTTAATAGCCAGTCTCATGGTGGACACTCTTCTCTAGCCAGGACCGGCAGGTCGGCAACTACTTGTCACTATCCCTCGGACATGTGAAACACTTCCCAGTAACTCCCCTCCTTCAGTAAACGACTCGGGGTATTCCCCTCTGGTGATGCCTGAATTTGCACACTTGAAGAACCCAAGGAACTTGCTCTCAACAACAGCAAAACTACCCTTAATTTGCCTAAATGCTCGAGAACATTCGGCCGACTCATGACACCCCCGTACCTAAGAATGTTGTTCCAACCAACATTTCCTCCAGGACGAAATGTTCTCAGACTGGATAAAACAAACTCAATTGCATGGGTTGATATAACAGTACTACCCCTATGCTTCAAGACATCACTTCCGTCAACATCTCTAACATGGATAATGTACCCAATTAAAACCAATAAATCAATCAGATAATCCAAAGATCACACTCTTGGTCAGTCATAAGCGACTGTGCAAAACATTTAACTCTAAACTGGCTCACATATAATACAGAACTCTCTCTATAGCGTTAGCCATCAGCATGTATATACATATTAATTAATCATCCCATCCACTTCTAATAATAGCACAATCATGATTTACCCAAGGTTCAAATTCAGGGGTGTGGCCACAATCCACAAAGACAAGATTCAAATTCGGCGTGTGCCCCCCAACGTACGTCAAAATCATCAAAATCAAATTCAGGCGTGTGGCCACAATCTGCTCACACGGTCTCACACACAATATGCAAATCAAACATTTATCCTGATTTCGCAACTTAAGGACATTTTCACACTTTACCGAGCAGTGAACAAAACAACATGAGCAAACAGATATCAACCAGAAAAAAAATAAATCATATACACGTGAGCACGTACTGATCCCGCTCCAAAAAGGGCAATGAACAAAAACAACATCAACTGAATAAAATATATATCAAAAAATGAAAAATAACACATGAATATAGGCTCAACCGCGCCCCACAATGGGCCCATCAAAATCAAAAGAAAAGAAAAAACAGTATTTCAGAGTCACCACAGTTGTGTACACCCAACTAGCCAGCTACATTATTTACCCCGTAGCTGTCCGTAACGGATGATCGCTCACGCCACAACAACAGCAGCCCGTAGGCAGTGGTCATACTATTGTCCCACTGCTACCGCTCACACTTAAGGCGCAACACCCTGAAGGCATTGCTCCTACTATTGTGCTACTTCTGTTGTTCACACTACAACAGCAACACCCTGGAGGCATTATTCCAACCCTTGACCTACTCCTGCCCCTCTCAATCTTGACCGCCGTTTTGTGGCTCGCCAATAGTACCTGGGGCAGATAGTTTGCGCACTCCAGGCTTTACAAGAGAGTCAGCGCACCTTTCACACATTTTAGTCCTTAAAGGAGCGCGTGAAAATCTGCGCGATCCTCTTCTAGCCTGTTCGGCAAAATCTCCTTGGCATTCAGTCCCCTTGACTTTCATTGCCTCAGGGTCTGTTGTGCGAAGATCACGTGAACTGGGCTGTCGCGCCCATTCACTGCGACGACGATCATCTCCCCTTTCAAAATGTTAAGAGATGATCCCTCACTCATCTTATCAGAACCAATTTTCTTTTTATGTGTGGAGCTTCCTTGTTCGAATCCCACTCAGTGCGTATGCCCACTGCTTTATGGGCGTTATTTTCTTCTCCCTTTTCCAACACTGGCTTTCTGCTCCTATGAGCCGACTATCTTTGGCAGTTTCTAACGATGGCTGGGTCACCTCGACCTTCTTGCCATGCGTTATTACAGCCACCCCTGTTCCAGCCCAGCTGCCGGTTCCAGTTACTCTGTGGTCCCTCTTGGCCCCGACCCTGAGGTCTGCCACCGTGGCTCCTACACATTCTGACTACCACGGCAACGCCAACAACTTTTTGAACCACCACTACGACCACCATGGCCTACAGCACTGCCACTACGGCCATCTCCACGGCCCACGGCACCACCACTATGGCCACCTCCATGGCCTACACCACCACCACGACGGCCTATAAACCCATTACTATGACCGACTTCATGGTCCACTGCACCACCACCACAGCCCCCTTCATGGCCCGCTAGCTCTACTGCCAGCGGCGCCTGTGCACTTCACCTGCTTTCTGTTTACTTTCCTGTTGGAGTTCCTACTCTGCACTACACATGCTTTCCCTACTTGACTGGCAGCCTGGTTAGGCTTTGGGAGGATGTCCTACCCCCTAACAAAGCTGGATAGGGAAGATTCTTTTGCACTGCTGCAGTGAGAGTACTCCTAACAAACTCTGACTCTACTTTGACACGGGCCAAAGGTAGCCGATTAATTCTTCCATCTGCATATCGCACGCAGGTGGTTTCCCCTGTGTAGTCTGTGTCTCTCACAAAACCGGGTTCTACCATTGCCGCCAGAGTCAATCCTGTATCTAACAAGCAGGTCACCGGCTTCCCGTTTACTACTGCCCTAGTAGTTGGTGGTGGTACTCTGCCTTCCTGTTGAATTGTATCAACGGCAACGACTGAATGTATTCG
>JADBJO010006760.1:36855-44355 GCA_016801955.1 Conus betulinus
TTGGAACTGCAGAACGAGATTCACCTGTAATCTACCATTACCAGGTGAGGTATTGACAGATGGGGAGAGAAAAGAGAGAGAGAGAGTTAAGAAAAGGGGAAGAAAAAAGGGGGAAAGAAATTATTATTATTCAGATTTTGAAATAAATTATTTACACAGACTTCATTCGTGTTTGAGCCCTTCCTGGTGCTGTGGCAGCACCAGTAACGGGGATAGGCGACTGTGACAATCGCATAAGTATTTGGTCTCCAGTGCTGTGGCAGCATCTAATTGTCTCCAGAGTTAGAAAACTTAGTTGAAGAGGACAACGACTGCAGCAGTCTTGAGAAAACATTGAAAGCGTTTGTCATGTTGACCCACTATGATTTTGGATTCCCCCCCCCCCCCCCCCCCCCCAACACACACACCTTGGTCGGAAGTCAGATATTGTCTCTGTATTTTATTTTAAGCCATCTTTGATTCTTCTTTGGAAAATGTATGAATTGTTTCTCCAGTGAAGAGGAGAAACCGGTAAAAGATGTGCTTGTGAATTACTATGTATAATGAGATGGAATGTGGTCCCAGCTGGTGAATCTGTGGAATGATTGTATCTCCACTGGAGAGGAGGAATAGAAAATAATTGTTAAAAACCCAACCCGTCGTGTATGATGGTAAAATTGATTATCGTTTAGTAAATTATTCCCCAGAGAGGAGGGGCAGACGAAGAGATATTGTAGTCTGCCTTCTGGTTGTTTTGAGCGACTGCGTGTACACAGAGTGAATTCTGACTGAGTGCTTGCATGCATTTGTGCTCAGTGTGACAGGAGCGACTGCGTGTACACAGAGTGAATGCTGACTGAGTGCTTGCATGCATTTGTGCTCAGTGTGACAGATATACTGCGTTTTGTATAATCACGTTTTACCCATTTTTCTACTCCGAGAGAATCAAAAGAGCGATTGCTCCCCCAAGCTAACGTTTGTCATTTTCATAGTGGCTAGTTGAGAGCAGATTGCATTTATAGATGCAGTACTTAAGTACGAGGACGTGTGCAGGTCTGGACTCTCCCTCTGTACTTAAGAGCACCATTGCACATGGGATGTTAAAATGAGTGAAGTAGGATCATTCAGATATTTTCTTACGCAGCTGCTCATTTTCCCCTTCCAAGTGTGAAATGAAATGGACCGAATTGGAATGTAGTCACAGCTTTCCCCAAGTTCAGATAACGTGTGACGAAATATTGCTAGATGAAACATGATGGCATGAAATGCGATTTGATGAGATAGAGCTTGACTAGATGAGACGTCAGGTGTCAGTCGCACACTGCACCAGTATTGCCAGGTGTGTTTTACCATAGACGGCGAGACTGATGTCGGACACATGACCACATTGTGATTGCCAGTTGTATTGCCATCAACAGTTAAACTGGCTTCAGTCATTTTGCCCGAAGATAAGGTATATTGTCATTAACAGTGGGGTATTCCGTCCTTTTAACGGAACAGCGAAGAACAGTGATGGGTTTTACTACGTCGCTTACAAAGGCCGTATTTTATAATTGAAGGGCTGTTGTCTGCTTTGTTTCTGTTTGCATACTTAAAGCCAAAGAAGCAGAGTGAATCTATACACACATTCTGTGTATGTCATCATTATGTTTTATTTCGTTCAAGGATTGCCCAGAGATCATTTTTTTTAACATTTGTTTGGATGGGTTTTGAGAGAATAACTTGCTGGGCATAATTGAGTAATATTGCTCGTGATGAATAAATAAACTTATTACCATCTTATTGCTCCCGGCCCGACTATCAAATGATGTCAAATGTTGACTATAGAGTATGATGTGTCCAAACTCTCTGCTTCTGCATCGGTCTCTGTGTCTATGTCTCTGTACCTCTGTTTCTCCCTCTGTCTCTTTTCTGTTTCTCTCTATCTCTCTGCCTCCCCCCCCCCCACCCCCACTCTCTCTCTCTGTCTGTCTGTCTGTCTCTCTCTCTCTCTCTCTCTCTCTCTCTCTCTCTCTCTCTCTCTCTCTCTCTCTCTCTCTCTCTTGAAGCTCGTTTAAGATTCAAGTCTTGCATGTTCCTAATTAAACTGTTGGCAAATTCCATTTTTGAGGACCTGAATGGGATATAAATTGCCCTGAATATTCGCAATCGTCTCACGTTTTCATGATGCTGTCTCTTTATGTTTTAGACATTCATTATATGACTTTGAAACTTTTTATATGACTCTCTCTCTCTCTCTCTCTCTCTCTCTCTCTCTCTCTCTCTCTCTCTCTCTCTCTCTCTCTCTCTCTCTCTCTCTCTCTCTCTCTCTCTCTCTCTCTCTCTCTCTCTCTCTCTCTCTCTCGATCCGATTAAGATGCAGGAGCGGTGAAGGGTGTCAGAGCAAGAGGGGGAAGGGGGGTAATTGTTAGTGTGAATGTCCGACAAGTTCTCAACACATATTCACTGCAAATTATGCTTACTTATTTGTGCTCATTGTGTTCTCAGTGCCCAAGCTTATATGTCTGCCTGCCATGCTTTTCAATCTTGGAACCAGTGTCAGTCTTCCGGTCTGGCCTCTGTTCTGCATGGAAGTCTGCAACTGAAAAATATGTGACAGTGGTTTTCTTTTCGCGGGTAATGCAACGTTTTATTGAAGTCCATTCTGATTCCTTCTGTCTCACTCAAACGCGACCTTCATCATTCACCCGCAGCTTAAGTATGGCCCCTATACTGATAAATGGTTTGAACAGGATTCATTCCTACCTTAGGACAATAGATTTTAATAAAGGTACAGCAGACGCTAGGACAGTAGAGAAACTCTACAATTGATTCTCATTTGTGAACAAAAAAGGAACAAGGTACAGTTGCCAGTTCTTTCGGTTACATCACTGTTCTTCGGGTGGTGGTTGGTGCAACAGCACAGCACTCCAAAGTGAGGTTTGATATAAGCTGTCATTGGTCTGGATCGAGTGGTGGTATGACCTAGCCTCGTCACCTTTAAAGTGTTGAGCACGACTGACCACAGGGAATTGGGCGGTCCCGACAGCATAAGCGTATTGCTGCTGTTGCTGCTGCTGCTGCTGCTGCTGCTGCTGCTGCTGCTGCTGCTGCTGCTGCTGCTGTTGATGATGATGATAGTGATGATGGCATGATTATTTCAATGATGATGAAGAGTATTATGTGATAGTGGCGGTTGTCGCGGCGACGAAGGAGAGGAGTTGGTCCACCTTTCATCTTGTCTTGCCCTAGACAAGCAGAACCTCTGAAAGTTCACTGCCACTTTAGTCAGTAGGCTATAAGATTTGCTTTTACAGTCTGCTCGGTTAGTGTTGGTGTCTTACGTCTTTTTGTCTGTCAGTGAGTTGTTTCAAGCTAAAGCAGATACATATATATGAAATATCATGCAAATCGTATAAAGCCTGATCAGGCCAGTGTTTTTGTTTCTGGGTAGTGAATTTCTTAGTTTTCCTAAATGTCGTTATAACTATGGTATAAACTGGTTGTTTTCAGACTGGAATTACAGGTATCTGACGGAGCATATATATATTTCACTTCAAACATGGGTGGGGGAGGGGGGAGTGGCAGGGGGGAGGGTATAAGCTCCCATGCGCATCACGTATCCCAATATATCTGCCACACAATGTCAGATGCTGACAAGATGCGCCATTGTAACATTACGTGTGCACCAGTCACGTGTTGGAACAAAACCCATAAAAGTTCCAGTATTTGCGATCATCTGCTACTACTGGTGGCAGTCTGTCTTCTGTCTCCTGCCCATCAGCTGCCAGAAGGTCTGTCTGTAGCGGGACCCCATACTGTAGTAGATGGCGATGTTGAAGGTGGCGTTGATGTAGGACGTCATGTCCGTCAACCAGATATAGGTAAAGAATAGATTGTGCTGGCGCCGTCCAGCATTCATCTCTGGCACCGATAACATCACCACCCTGAAACACAATCCGTACACATCAATTACAATGTAAACAAAAACAACACAATATACATCACCCGTTAATGTCACCAACACCAGTATCACTACAGCTTCAAAACATATCAAACGTAAACATGAGGATTAAAAATATCAATCGCAGTTTCTTCGCACTCATCAGTTACAGAATCAACAAGCGCACCACACTGCTCACGCTCTCGCTCTCTCTCTCTCTCTCTCTCTCTCTCTCTCTCTCTCTCTCTCTCTCTCTCTCTCTCTCTCTCTCTCTCTCTCACACACACACACACACACACACACACACACACACACACACACACACACACACACACACACACACACGCACACACGCTCGCACGCACGCACACAAACGCACGCTGAAGGAGAGAGAGAGAGAGAGAGAGAGAGAGAGAGAGAGAGAGAGAGAGAGACAGAGACAGAGACAGAGACAGAGAGACAGACGGACAGACAGACAGACAGGCAGGCAGACAGACAGGCAGACAGACAGATATATACATATATACAGACAGGCAGGCACAGAGACACACAGGCAGGCAGACAAAAAGACAAAAAGAATGACAGACAGACAGGCAGGCGAACAGACAGTCATACAGACAGACTGACAGACAGATAGACGCGTACGCACGCACAGAGAGAGAGAGAGAGAGAGAGAGAGAGAGAGAGAGAGAGAGAGAGAGAGAGAGAGAGAGAGAGACAGAGAGACAGAGAGAGACAGAGAGAGAGAGAGAGAGAGTAGGGCGCGTCAAATTTCATACATGGACAACAGCAGTGTTGTAACATTTGGACAATACACAATACTGCTGCTTGTCTAAATATTGCCCAGCGTTTTGAAACTGTTGTTGTTCTACGAGCGCAGCAGACATTTGACAGACTTATCCCAAAACACCAATATTGTTCTTTCGTATCTTCTTCTTCTTCTTCTTCTTCTTCTTCTTCTTCTTCTTCTTCTTCTTCTTCTTCTTTCTGAGTAGACACCGTGTAATGCACAGAATAGCAATGCACTACGTTCCAACTCTTCTGCACTCAGTAGTAGCAGTGTGACAAGGGTTGGGTCTCTGCAACTGATTCCCTGTCTATTCCTGACGTCAGGTTATTCTGTTTCTGTCTTCTCTTCCATATCATTCCTTCAACGCTTCCCTGGAACGCTCTCTTGATAAAAACCATAGGATTTCGATGCATAGCAATGCTAACATAAAATCATACTTTTCTAATGTCAACAGATCTCCGTATGAGCCGATGTGCCTCTTCACAATCTGGCGCATTTGTTCACTTGTGACATTAACAAGCAGGATGTTTAGTGTCTCGTGATGTCACCTTTCCTTTCCTTAAATAAGAATCTGTTCACCTAGATCTGCTGTTGACGACTCATGTCTTCCATACACACAGAACGATGAAATATACGTGTGCACCAGGAAACTCAGATTCAGGTAGATGGTCACTTTTTAGCACCTGAAATTGATTTTTTTTTCCATTTTTTTTTCAGACTGTGTTCTGATTGGTTCACCTTGGATGAAAGCTGGCAGGTCTTTGACACGGCTGTCGTAGATGCCATTCGGGGTAACTGACCATACAGTACAGTCTTCTCTGCTGTGTTTGGGCTGGGGTTCTGTCTTTCTGTTTGGAATATTGCCGCGTGCCTCCATTCCATTTAGAACTTCAAACGTTGAGGCCAAGGTGAGAGTTAGACCTGTCAAATTGTAGCAAGACTAGGCATGAATTTACTATCAGAACACGGCGTTCAACGGATCCAGTGAACTGGGGTATGCGTGAAAAGATTAATATTGTTGACGAAACAGTCATTGGCAAACTGGGCAAAGAGGTCTAGAGCAAAGTAAGGTCCTCTGTGTAAGGTGCCTTTGGATGGAATGTTGTGCTTGGAAACAAAGTTCCTTATTTTTTTTTTTTGCTGATTGTGTTTCTGATGGTTGTCAGCTTGTGGACAATGACGTATTTGCTATCAGATAATGGCTGCCGTGAAAGTGGAATACATCTGAGCCATTGACCCCTCAGGGGTTTGCTGGAACTTCATGAGGCAAAGGCGTTCCCCGTTACTGACTCGTTGTTTTCATGGCCTTAAATGTTATTTGTTTTGTCTAGGGAAGACCAAAAAGGCCAAAATGCGTATTGTTTCTTTCATCATTTGGTGCCACAGTAAACATTTCTGTAAGATAGTCAAGCGGAATGACTATCAAAAAAAGGGAGAGACAAAGATTTAAACAATATAAGTAATAATTATATTAGTCGATTTCCCATTGCCCCCACATTTACATGAGCAGTATACTCGAGGTAGACATTTTGGGTACTTCAGTTTATTTTCGAAATCTATACAAAGGACTGCCCGCTGATTTTATTTTCTAAGTCTTTCTTTCAGACTTTTGTTTAATTGATTGTAGACTATATACTGCCACCAAGCCTCGTCAAAGGACTATCTGCAGACTTGCTCTTCATCTTTTGTTCAGATTTTTATGTAACTGATAATGGAGCAGATGATGTCATTCCCTGTCAAAGTTTTATCTGCAGTCTATTCCAAGTCTTATGTTCTGACCTATATTTAATTGATCATATAGTGTATATAGAATGTAATATCCGAATTCGAAAATAAGTGCCAGCAAACCTAACTCTTACTGTTAGAATTTGTATAGGATTAATCATGGAGTCGATATTCCCATAGTAAGAGTATCTTGGTGATGTTGCTATCTAGCATATTACTTTCATTGCTGGTTAATGGAGCCATCCGTAGACACTAGCAGTGTCGATGATTTCTTATTGTTAAATTCCATATTAATCACTTCTTAGTTACATTACCAAAAATACGTTACAATGTCCCTTTACATAGTACTGTATAATGGTACTGTCAATCACATTAGATATTCCTTCTAAACATCTTATGCCATCTATCCAGGTTTCCACTGCACCCCATTTAAATCTCCTGCCCCCCCCCCCCCCTTCCCCTCCCCTCCACACCTATTCCCACCAGCTCCCCACCCGACGCCTTATTATTATTTTTTTTCTCCCAGTGACAGCAGGTTGAATTATTGCAAAAGAGAACCATACTTAGAGGTGCACAGACACATGAATGTCTCCCGGATATAAACAAAATGTGTTCAATATGCATTTACTATCCCATGCCTTCTAAAACGTGCCAGTGAGGAGAAACAAGAAAGCGCAATACTGGAGATAAAACTCTGTGTGTGTGTGTGTGTGTGTGTGTGTGTGTGTGTGTGTGTGTGTGTGTGTGTGTGTGTGTGTGTGTATGTAAGATTTGAAGGCACCTACTACCGCACCCATTATTGTAAATGATCTTGAACTGCAGAACAAAAAGTCTAAGAGATAAAAAAGTAAAATGAAGAATTACATAGATAAAGAAATGAACAAAATAATGGATCAATCGATACATAAATGAAGAAATACAAATCAATAAATGATTAAATACATCGTTGCATAAAACAAGAAATTATCTCATTTCCACAGTGACTTAGGAAATTGTTCGAAAAGTCAACAAAATGTGAACACTTTCCCTAACCTGAAACATGACAACAGGACACACGCAGATAACAAAGAAGATGGAGTTATAG
>JADBJO010006760.1:54355-56855 GCA_016801955.1 Conus betulinus
GAGAGAGAGAGTTAAGAAAAGGGGAAGAAAAAGGGGAAAGAAATTATTATTATTCAGATTTTGAAATAAATTATTTACACAGACTTCATTCGTGTTTGAGCCCTTCCTGGTGCTGTGGCAGCACCAGTAACGGGATAGGCGACTGTGACAATCGCATAAGTATTTGGTCTCCAGTGCTGTGGCAGCATCTAATTGTCTCCAGAGTTAGAAAACTTAGTTGAAGAGGACAACGACTGCAGCAGTCTTGAGAAAACATTGAAAGCGTTTGTCATGTTGACCCACTATGATTTTGGATTCCCCCCCCCCCCCCCCCCCCCCAACACACACACACTTGGTCGGAAGTCAGATATTGTCTCTGTATTTTATTTTAAGCCATCTTTGATTCTTCTTTGGAAAATGTATGAATTGTTTCTCCAGTGAAGAGGAGAAACCGGTAAAAGATGTGCTTGTGAATTACTATGTATAATGAGATGGAATGTGGTCCCAGCTGGTGAATCTGTGGAATGATTGTATCTCCACTGCTTTCCTTTCCTTAAATAAGAATCTGTTCACCTAGATCTGCTGTTGACGACTCATGTCTTCCATACACACAGAACGATGAAATATACGTGTGCACCCAGGAAACTCAGATTCAGGTAGATGGTCACTTTTTAGCACCTGAAATTGATTTTTTTTCCATTTTTTTTTCAGACTGTGTTCTGATTGGTTCACCTTGGATGAAAGCTGGCAGGTCTTTGACACGGCTGTCGTAGTATGCCATTCGGGGTAACTGACCATACAGTAGCTCTTCTCTGCTGTGTTTGGGCTGGGGTTCTGTCTTTCTGTTTGGAATATTGCCGCGTGCCTCCATTCCATTTAGAACTTCAAACGTTGAGGCCAAGGTGAGAGTTAGACCTGTCAAATTGTAGCAAGACTAGGCATGAATTTACTATCAGAACACGGCGTTCAACGGATCCAGTGAACTGGGGTATGCGTGAAAAGATTAATATTGTTGACGAAACAGTCATTGGCAAACTGGGCAAAGAGGTCTAGAGCAAAGTAAGGTCCTCTGTGTAAGGGCCTTTGGATGGAATGTTGTGCTTGGAAACAAAGTTCCTTATTTTTTTGCTGATTGTATTTCTGATGGTTGTCAGCTTGTGGACAATGACGTATTTGCTATCAGATAATGGCTGCCGTGAAAGTGGAATACATCTGAGCTATTGACCCCTCAGGGGTTTGCTGGAACTTCATGAGGCAAAGGCGTTCCCCGTTACTGACTCGTTGTTTTCATGGCCTTAAATGTTATTTGTTTTGTCTAGGGAAGACTAAAAAGGCCAAAATGCGTATTGTTTCTTTCATCATTTGGTGCCACGGTAAACATTTCTGTAAGATAGTCAAGCAGAATGACTATCAAAAAAGGGAGAGACAAAGATTTAATTAAGATAAGTAATAATTATATTAGTCGAATTTCCATTGCCCCACAATTTACATGAGCAGTATACTTGAGGTAGATATTTTGGGTACTTCAGTTTATTTTCGAAATATATACAAAGGACTGCCCGCTGATTTTATTTTCTAAGTCTTTCTTTCAGACTTTTGTTTAATTGATTGTAGACTATATACTGCCACCAAGCCTCGTCAAAGGACTATCTGCAGACTTGCTCTTCATCTTTTGTTCAGATTTTTATGTAACTGATAATGGAGCAGATGATGTCATTCCCTGTCAAAGTTTTGTCTGCAGTCTATTCCAAGTCTTATGTTCTGACCTATATTTAATTGATCATATAGTGTATATAGATGTAATATCCGAATTCGAAAATAAGTGCCAGCAAACCTAACTCTTACTGTTAGAATTTTATAGGATTAATCATGGAGTCGATATTCCCATAGTAAGTGTATCTTGGTGATGTTGCTATCTAGCATATCACTTTCATTGCTGGTTAATGGAGCCATCCGTAGACACTAGCAGTGTCGATGATTTCTTATTGTTAAATTCCATATTAATCACTTCTTAGTTACATTACCAAAAATACGTTACAATGTCCTTTACATAGTACTGTATAATGGTACTGTCAATCACATTAGATATTCCTTCTAAACATCTTATGCCATCTATCCAGGTTTCCACTGCACCCCATTTAAATCTCCTGCCCCCCCCCCCCCCCCTTTCCCTCCCCTCCACACCTATTCCACCCAGCTCCCCACCCGACGCCTTATTATTATTTTTTTTCTCCCAGTGACAGCAGGTTGAATTATTGCAAAAAGAGAACCATACTTAGAGGTGCACAGACACATGAATGTCTCCTCGGATATAAACAAAATGTGTTCAATATGCATTTACTATCCCATGCCTTCTAAAACGTGCCAGTGAGGAGAAACAAGAAAGCGCAATACTGGAGATAAAGCTCTGTGTGTGTGTGTGTGTGTGTGTGTGTGTGTGTGTGTGTTGTGTGTGTGTGTGTGTGTGTGTGTGTGTGTGTGTCTATATGTAAGATTTGAAGGCACCTACTACCGCACCCAT
>JADBJO010006760.1:61855-66855 GCA_016801955.1 Conus betulinus
TTGATAATAAATTGAGAGCTCCATGCTGTGACAAATGGGACATGAAACTGTCACAGACCCATGACTGGGAATCGTGTTTCTTTAATGTACATAAGATAACGGATGTGAAGCTTAAGTGGTTTCAGCTGAGAATAATCCATAGATGCTTAGGAACAAATGTAATTTGAAAGAAATTGAAGTAGTTGATAATGATAAATGTAGTTTCTGCGGCTTATTTAAAGATAGTATTGACCATATGTTTTGGAAATGTACTTACACATTAAATGCTTTTGGGGTATGTTCACTGATTTAGTAAAGAGAGAAATGTACCCATGCACAGAATATACGTTTAACAGAATCTCTTATACTTCTAGATTTTGATGCAATAATTGCAGGTGATTTTATTTTCTACTTTATCATTCTTCTGGCAAAACAGTATGTATATGAATGTAAATTAGAAGGCAGTCTCCCACAATTATCAGTCTTTTTGAGAATATTGAATAACATATTTAGAATTGAAAAATAAAACTCATATTTAACAATGAACCACATGGATTACCAGACAAAATGGCTTGCATACGAGCCTCTCGTCTTTGATGCTTAACTGTTTGTTTGTTTTGTTTTTTTGTTTGTTTGTTTGTTTGTTTTCGTTTTGTTTTGTTTTTTTTTTTTTTCAGTTTGAATGTATATCATGTAATATATGATAACTAAGCACTAGACTAACAAACAATATTTCTGCTCTCTTGCTGATGACAGTCTATGAGGCTCATGTATGTTACTCAAGGTGTACATTTTTTTTAACAAGGTTGCTATCATTGAGACAATGTGTTCTGTGAAAATAGCATATCTTCATTTGCTGTGAACCAACCCATTCTGTCTTAATATTTATCTGGTTAATTGTCAGTGTGTCCGCTTGTTTGTCCTCCTACCTGTTCTTCCTCGTGCTATTCGTTTATCCGCACTGATCTCTCTATCCTATTCTTTCTTGTATAATTTTAAAGCATGATTACACTATATAGAAAGGATTTGCCTTAAGTACAATGCATTGTGCTGTTCTGTTTATGTCATCAAGTAACCATGCTTTAGATAGATAACTGTTATGGTGAGGCTATATCTTTCTTGTTGTTTGTGTATATACTTACTTGTCTATGTATCTATGTTTAGCTTGCCATATACCTAATTTCTGAATACTGATGTTGTTGCATATTTTAGTTTCTGTGATAACAATAAAAGGAAATAAAAATGTTAAAAAGAGAAAGGATTGACTTACATATCAACACGAACCCTTGTATCTCGGAACAGGCAGCTGAGAGCAGAGCACGTGTTTCTGAAACAGGATAACCTTAGTAGAATCTCAGCTGGACGGTTTGTGGATCTTCTTACCTACAGCAGACCCATCAGATGTCAAGCGCCAAATACCATTTGTAAGAAATTCCCCTGACCCGTATAGCAAACAAGGTTTGAAAAGCCTTTATTTTCAGTACGTGCTGTTGGGGGAATGTAACGTACCTATCATGGTTTCTTATCTGTGTACTGACGTATGTTTTGGATATGCTAAAACAAAAAGAGAGCACTGTACACTAAAGTGAGATTCTGCATTCTTCAAGCAATAATTGTTCCTTGCTTCATTCTTGGCAGACGTTCACACCCACCAACCCCAACAGCCATCAGATCTATTCCGTCCCCCCCATCCCCACTCCTATGGAATCAAAATTGGAACGAATTATTAACCAAATATTGAATTGTCGAGGAGGTTCATTATAGGATGAGTACTATTGGAAATTGAATTTCAAAAGCGAAAATGGAGTTCCAGGAACAAATTAAGTATAGAACAGACACTTTACGTTTGAACTGTCAGGTCTTCTTCAGGTAGGACAAGCAGCATTCAAGAGAACAAAAAAAAAAAACCGTAGTGACTGAAATCTGTTTGTTCCTTCATTTGGAGACTCAGTTATTGCACGTGAGCCTTAATTATCCAGATGTGTTGGAATGGGTGTTGTTGTAGATGATGATATGCAAGGGAACAAAGTTGTTGGTAAACGGCACAAGATTGTGTAAAATAATGTGACTGTCAATACTGGCTGGCCCGAAATATCTGCTAATAAAATTTAATCATGAAACAGAGGAAAAGTGATGAAAACATACGATCCAGAGCTCCTCCCTGGAACATATGTAAATGTAGGTGCATGACCACATTATATTTTTTGGTGATATATACACATGTCGGTACATTGTCACAGTGTACATTTCTTACACTGCACACAAAACACTATTTAGACAATATATCATAGGCAATGGGTTTTTCTCTCTAAAATAATGAGAATAAAAATGAGAAGGTGCGGGTATGAAATTATCAAAAGACGTAACGCCTAATAATTGTGCAGATTAGTCTGTATACGCCACACTCCACCCTCTGTTACAGTAAACCACAGCAAAACGTTCATCATCAAATACCGACATTCCAACAATTAGATCTCTCTAGTCTCTTGGTTGTGCACTATATTGAGTACACAACTGTGACCGTGTTTGTTACGAGTTGTGAACTGTACTGTAACTATGCAATGAAAAGGATGAGATCAGTTAGCGCAGAGGCGATTGCACGTCGACAGAGATAACCACGTGGGCAGTGATAGTGACGAGTCACAGTAAATGATGGATGCATTACTGCCGCTTACCCCTAGCAGCACCCACTTTGCTACTGCACGTGCTGTGGCCGCCTTTGTAGTAACCCACCTGGGCAGCGTGCAGCTACAGCGCAGCTCACAGAATAGAGTATGGTGTGCTTTGCAGCTGAACATATCCTACCAACCGTAGTGCTGAAGTGTTTAGTAATACAGACTCTCGGCTGGAACGTCAGGGGTTCGATTCCCATCAGAGCCATTGGTGCGCGCGCGCGCGCGCGCGCGCGCGCGCGCGTGTGTGTGTGTGTGTGTGTGTGTGTGTGTGTGTGTGTGTTTGCGTGTGCGCGCGCGCGCGCGCGCGCGCGTGTGTGTGTGTGTGTGTGTGTGTGTGTGTGTGTGTGTGTGTGTTCCCCGCCACGATCAGATCCTACACTGATTTGAGTTTCCAATGGGTTCAACTGGGAAGACTTTGATCGCACAGTCGAATTTCAGCCACTTAATGGAAGCGCTTCTTAGTGCGTTGCTCAAATGTTCTAACCAACCCATCAGGCGTCGCATCGCGTCTCCCAGCCCTGGATGATGCTGGGATATACCATAAAAGTACGCGTACAGTGCGGTCCTGTCATGCAGCATCAGACCGGAATGGTCATCGTGAAAACATGTTCTTCACCCACGTTGTGTCATCGATCAGCCTCACAGAGAACACAAAGTGTAAACTTATGTGTCCTTTCATACTCTGGTCACATGATGACCTCAGTTTTAATTTCCTCTCGACGTTCATGCCCTTGGTGACGTTCTGTATTGACATCCTTTTTTTTTCCGGACGGACGTTGTGGCACCCTCCAGAGGGGGGGAAGCGCCCTCATGGAGGCTTCACAATTAAGCAGCTACTGTTGTCAGTAATGATCACATGTTTTTGAGTGATTACATCCTTCCCTGACTCTACTTTTAGCAGTGTCCCTGTGGTTATTGACAGACTGCATTTGTTATGACCTTTAGAGGTCAACTCACTTCAGCCAATCACACTAAGCCATCAGATGAACGATTGCACGTCTCCCTGAGGAAACAGATATATGTTTTGTTTTTTTGTTCTTTTCTTCTTTTTTTTTCTGGAAAATCAGACAACCAGAGATAGCACTGGGTAAGACAATGCAACAAAAACGCAACATCATGGGGGGGATAGCATAGCACAATGCAGCACAATACACTAACATAATGTAATGCTATACAATACAAAACAGACCAGAACTATGCAGAGCAGATAGCATAACACAGCATCAAACGCAGTTAAGTAAACCAACTGCAATTTTCGGGTAGGATGCCGATAAATGTGCTTAAGGTCTAAAAACGTTCCTTACTAGGGTGGCATATCACCACTGGTATTAATACATCCAGCAAGACTCCTGCTTTTCTCAGGTCAAACTAAAGGTGGGCTTTCTTGGATCAAAACGAAAGCAGGCAAAGCTCTTCTAGCCCCCCCCCCCCCCCCCCCCCCCCCCAACCTCCCCCCCCCCAACCCCCCCCCCCCCCCCCCCCCCTTTCGGTATGGTAGTCTTGGTCGGGACCTTTACATTGCCAAGAACATCCAAAAAAAAAAAAAAAAGTGAGGAAGATGTGCTGTCGAGCTGCCCCCTTGGTGGTCACCGGGGACCGCCAGACATCCTGTGTTGAGGGCATGAATACACAGCTGTAAAGGACTTCTCACTCAACGACAGGAGGTACATGGCGAGGGTGGACTTCTGTCATTGGGTTTCATCATAGACAGATAGCCACCATCAACATCCACCAAAGGCAAACTCCTGACACTGCGACAAGAACAAATAGACAGTCACAACAGTCGACCTGCCTCCTTCCTCCCTGTCGAAGCCAGCCACAGGAAGAATTCTTTTCCATGAATCATCGGTGGAAGGAATTATTTTCCATTGAAGTCCATTTCATCATTCTGTGTGGTTGTTTTCGAATCGTTTGATTCAATATAAACCTGCCTCCCCTCCCACTCTTGCTCCCTTTCTTCGTCCTGATGTCAATTGCCCCTCCCCCCCCCCCCGTAAACTCTCTCTCTCTCTCTCTCTCTCTCTCTCTCTCTCTCTCTCTCTCTCTCTCTCTCTCTCTCTCTCTCTCTCTCTCTCTCTCTCTCTCTCTCTCTCTCTCTCTCTCTCTCTCTCTCTCTCTCTCTCTCTCAAACGCCAGCTACTCTTCTCAGAAGTTTTACCTTCCTTACTGTTGGTTTACTATCCCTTCCTGACATCCACCCTTCACCCTTCACTGTTTACCTCTAAACCTACTTTATATTGCTCACCCGGGCAGCCCAACCAATCTAAACTTTGTCAGTGCCTGGCAGACTACTTAACTCCTCCTCTCTACCACTACCACCACCACCACTCAATCCCATTTTTAATC
>JADBJO010006760.1:71855-84355 GCA_016801955.1 Conus betulinus
AAAAAGATCAACCGCAGTTTCTTCGCACGCATCAGTTACAGATCAACAAGCGCACCACACTGCTCTCTCTCTCTCTCTCTCTCTCTCTCTCTCTCTCTCTCTCTCTCTCTCTCTCTCTCTCTCTCTCTCTCTCTCTCTCTCAGGCAGACGAACAGACAGTCAGACAGACAGACTGACGGACAGATAGACGTGTACGCGCACACACACACACACACACACACACACACACACACACACACACACACACAGAGAGAGAGAGAGAGAGAGAGAGAGAGAGAGAGAGAGAGAGAGAGAGAGAGACAGAGAGACAGACAGAGACAGAGACAGGGAGACAGAGAGAGACAGAGAGACAGAGAGACAGACAGAAGAGAGAGAGAGAGAGAGAGAGAGAGAGAGAGAGAGAGAGAGAGAGAGAGAGAGAGAGAGTAGGGTGCTTCAAATCTCATACATGGACAACAGCAGTGTTGTAACATCTGGACAATACACAACACTGCTGCTTGTCTAAATACTGCCCAGCGTTTGAAACTGTTGTTGTTCTACGCGCACAGGAGGCATTTGACAGACTTATCTCAAACACCAGTAATGTTCTTTCGTATCTTCTTCTTCTTCTTCTTCTTCTTCTTCTTCTTCTTCTTCTTCTGTGAGTAGACACTGTGGCAATACACCGAATAGCAATGTACTAAGTCCCAACGGCTGTCGTAGTATGCCATCCGGGGTAACTGACCATACAGTAGCTCTTCTTTGCTGTGTTTGGGCTGGGGTTCTGTCGTTTTGTTTGGAATATTGCCGCGTGCCTCCATTCCATTTATAACTTCAAATGTTGAGGCCAAGGTGAGAGTTTGAGCTGTCAGATTGTAACTAGACTAGGCATGAATTAACTCTCAGAACACGGCGTTCAACGACTCCATTGAACTGGGGTATTCGTGAGAAGATGTAATAATGTTGACGAAACAGTCATTGGCAAACTGGGCAAAGAGGTCTAGACCAAACCAAGGTCCTTTGTGTAAGGTGCCTTTGAATGGAATGTTGTGCTTGGAAACAAAGTTCCTTATATTTTTGCTGATGGTATTTCTGATGGTTGTCAGCTTGTGGACAATGAAGTATTTGCTATCAGATAATGGCTGCCGTGAAACTGGAATACATCTGTGCCATTGACACTTTGAGGGTTTGCTGAAACTTCATGAGGCAAAGGCGTTCCCCGTTATTGGGTTGTTCTTTTCATGGCCTTAAATGTTATTTGTCTTGCCTAGGGAAGACCAAAAAGGTCAAAATGCGTAGTGTTTTCTTTCTTCATTTGGTGCCACAGTAATTTTGTTTTCATTTTGTCTCTATGTTCGCCAGAAGTCTTCCTACTTGGACACATTTCTGTAAGATAGTCAAGCAGACTGACTATCAAAAAAGGGAGAGACAAAGGACTAAACACGATAAGTAATAATTATATTAGTCGAATTCCCATTGCCCCACAATTTACATGAGCAGTATACTTGAGGGTAGATTTTGGGTACTTCAGTTTATTTTCAAAATCTATACAGAGGACTGCACGCTGATTTTATATTCTAAGTCTTTCTTTCAGACTTTTATTTAATTGACTGTAGACTACGTACTGCCACCAAGCCTCGTCAAAGGACTATCTGCAGACTTGCTCTTCATCTTTTGTTCAGATTTTTTTGTAACTGATAATGGAGCAGATGATATCATTCCCTGTCAAAGTTTTATCTGCAGTCTATTCCAAGTCTTATGTTCTGACTATATCTAATTGATCATGTAGTGTATATAGATGTAATATCCAAAATCGAAAATAAGTGCCAGCAAACCTAAATCTTACTGTCAGAATTGTATAGGATTAATCATGGAGTCGATATTCCCATAGTAAGAGTATCTTATGGTGATGTTGCTATCTAGCATACCATTTTCATTGCTTGTTAATGGAGCCATCCGTAGACACTAGCAATCTCGATGATTTCTTATTGTTAAATTCCATATTAATCACTTCTTAGTTACATTACCAAAAATATGTTACAATGTGTCTTTACATAATACTGTATAATGGTACTGTTAATCACATTAGATATTCCTCCTAAACATCTATGCCATATAAATCCAGGTTTCTGCTGCACCCCATTTAAATCTCCTACCCCCCCCCCCCACCCCCACCTCCACACCTATTCCACCCAGCTCCCCACCCGACGCCTTATTATTATTTTTTTTTTTTTTTCTCCCAGTGACAGCAGGTTGAATTATTGCAAAAAGAGAACCATACTTAGAAGTGCACAGACACATGAATGTTTCCTCTGATATAAACACAATTTATTCGATATGCATTTACTCTCCCATACCTTCTAAAACCTGCCAGTGAGGAGAAAGAAGAAAGCGCAATACTGGAGATAAAACTCTGTGTGTGTGTGTGTGTGTGTGTGTGTGTGTGTGTGTGTGTGTGTGTCTGTGTGTGTCTGTGTGTGTCTGTGTGTGTCTGTGTGTGTGCGTGTGCCAGTTTGTGTGTCTGTATCTATGTGTAAGATTTGAATGCAGCTAATACCGAACCCATTACTGTAAACGGTCTTGAACTGTAGAACAAAAAGTCTAAGAGATAAAAAAGTAAATGAAGAATTACATAGATAAAGAAATGAACAAAATAATGGATCAATCGATACATAATAAAGAAATACAAATCAATAAATGATTAAATACATCGTTGCATAAAAACAAGAAGTTATCTCATTTCCACAGTGACTTAGGAAATTGTTCGAAAAGTCAACAACACATGAACACTTTCCCTAACCTGAACATGACAACAGGACACACGCAGATAACAAAGAAGATGGAGTTGTAGACCAACATCATGGTCAGTGCCACTTCTCGTGCTGACACACTGCTACTGGAGGAGGTGCCAGCCCTCCACGCTGCTGCCTGACGGAGTTTGATTAAAGTCACTGTTGTTGTCACCACCACCACCACAATGGACATCATGGGAATGCCAGCACCGTATACAAAGGCGTCAAGAATATCAATGGTTTTCTGATTCTTCAGGTAAAACTGACCCGCAATGAAAGTCCACAAGCTGGAGTTTGTGATGGGGTCATAGGCACAGACCAGGCGGTATCGTGAAGTGACGAGGAAGTACAGTCCAACCACCCACCACGTTCACCACCACAATGATGGCGGTGGTGGTGGTGGAGGCAGACATAACAGTCTGGGAGCGGAGAGGCTGTAGGATACAGAAACATCTCTCACTGGCAATTATGGTGGATATCACTTCTGACACAAACGTGAACCCATAAAATCCGAGCACGTTGTTATTGGTCATAAACCGCATAACTGGTCCATACCTGGAACAACCATGAAATACTTAGTTTTGTTGCTGTTGTTGTTGTTGTTGTTGTTGTTGTTGCTGTTGCTGTTGTTGTTGATTCTTTCAAGAAAAGGAAGACACAGCTGATTGCGTATTTCAGGGATCAATTTGCTGCAGTGTTATATCAGTATCTAAAAAGTACAATACGATGTTGTTGATGCTGCTGTTGCTTTTCTTGTTGGTGTAGTAGTAGTAGTAGTAGTAGCAGCAGCAGCAGCAGCACCAACAGCAGTAGTAGTAGCAGCAGCAATATTACTAGCAGTAGTTGTAGCAGCAGAGGTAGCAGAAATACTAGTAGTAGTAGTAGTAGTAGAGGTCGTCGTCGTCGTCGTCGGTCGTCGTCGTCGTCGTCGTGGTCGTCGTTGTCGGTGTCGTCGTGGTAGTCGTCGTCGTGTCGTCGTGGTCGTCGTGGTCGTCGTCGTAGTAGTAGTAGTAGTAGGAGGAGGAGGAGGAGGAGGAGGAGGAGTTGCTGCAGATGATGATGTAGTAATGACATTTGACATTGTTTGGGATGATATGTTGGTGAACATGTAGCACGAGAATATGTTTATAGTGGAATTTACATTTAAATGAAATAGACAACATTTCACACACACACACACACACACACACACACACACACACACAGAGTCGTGCGAGCTAATGCAGGGGCGGCAAGCACGATTGCAGACACGATTAGTTATCTAGACTATGTACATGTGATATTGTTTACACAGAAAGAAAAACACAAACTATATACACAACAATAACAACAACAGCAAGAACAACAACACAGCAGCAGCAATAGCAACAACAATTGCACCACCAACAGCAATAACATCACTTGAAGAACCAACTACAGCAACGACAATCGTGCTTCCTTATGATATCTGAAACCATTAACACATGGCTTTGAACAAACTAGCAATGTTGTGCACCAAACCTGTATAAACTGCCGCCGTCTGCATTGCACATCCCCACAGAGTATATTCACCCTTCTCAAGCTGTACGAGTGGATAGTAGTTGAAAGATAAAGAGGGTGTAGGAAAGGATTTCCAAAGACAGGGTACATGTCTCACACCAGTCACTTCGCAGTAGTGCATAGCATTGCGGATTCCTGTCTAGGAGACCAGTTCCTACCGGCGCCTTTTATTCGTGTGATATGTCCGTTCCTAAAAATAGACATTCGTAAGGAAAAAAAATATATATATATATATATATATTAAGGAAAAAAACAAATATATATATTATATATATATATATGATAATGACGTGGCAAAAAATTTGAACTTTTAGAAGAAAAAATGAAGATAAACCAAATGAGCGGAATATATTAAAAATATGAGATACCCTTCACTAGCTGCATGAGGGAACCATCGTGATCCCTCTCGAAAGCAAATTTATTTGTATTGCCTGCTCCTACGCCTATTCGTCCCCGTACGCCTTTCGTCCCCTGGATCGGACTCCTCAGGGAGACACGACTAATTGTGCCTGTGCTCTTGGTGTCAAATAGAGACACACCACAGTCCATAATTCTGTGGTGATCTCACCTCCAAGGGTTAAAAAAAGAATCCAACAGCACCCCAAAGCAGCCAGCCAAGGGTAGTAAAATGGAACAAAACGAAAGTGTGGAGAAGAAAAAAGTTGCTGAAAAACTAAAAGCATTATGCAAACAGTATAAAATGTAGGGGGACAATCTTTGAGCCTATGCTTTAGGATCCATTCAAGGATGCAAGGGAGATCAAAAGATACGGAAGAGTCTGAGTGGTCAGCTTTGCTGTTCAATAACTCAAGCATTGTCAGTGGCTAAGAATTGTGCAGGACAACCTTTACTTGCATCTCCTAAGAGACGGAATCTCCCCCTGATAGACCAAACAATATAATGCTGAACAATTAAGTAGTGGGGAAAAAACACGTGCAGGCTAACAATTCTTCATTCATTATAGTACTGACTTGGCAAAGTTTTGAACTTTTAGAAAAAAAAAAAAAAAGAAAAATGGGAATATGTTATAATTATGAGAAACCCTTCACTAGCTGCCTGAGGGAACCATCATAATATCGAGAGAGAGAGAGAGAGAGAGAGAGAGAGAGAGAGAGAGAGAGAGAGAGAGAGAGAGAGAGAGAGAGAGAATGAATGCATGAATGAATGAATGATGATTTATTCAGATTAGGCCATAGCCCATACTGAAGGGGTGACACCCATAATACACGAATAAAAAAGAATTCTCACAAAAAGAAGCAGTTACACATACATACTATGCAAAACTATTATGAATGCATCGCTCGTATTCGCTTTTGTGCTTCGTATATGTACCTAGCAAGATCAAAGTGGACACACTCATTTCTTGTTGCTAATAATAAGCTGACTCTAAAACTACAAGGATCAAAATAATACTTTGACTTAATGAATTTTACTCGAAGATCATTGAGAGCAGGACAGCGAAATAAAAAATGTATTCCATCTTCCTTGGCCTGGTAGCATAACCGACATATCAGTCCAGTTTCATTTAAAGCACTGTATCTAAACCGATGGCAAGCTATGTCAGAGATACCAAATCTAAACTTAGTCAATGCACTCTTAATATACCTGTCCATTTTCATTTTAATGTATGGCTCAATCATATACGTCGTTTTAAACAGTCTATATTGTGCAAATCTGTCACTGTTGTTGATATGGTCATGCCAGTCTTGCCATCTGCAGTCTATCATTCTTTGTTTAAAACATTTTAAAAAAATCCCGATATATTTTCAACGCCCTGGTTGTCCCAAACATATGCAAAGCCATATGAATTTAAGCACTGACGAACAGTGGTAGCCCATGTCTTCTTGCCATTATAATCCAAATTCCGTAACGTCGTATACGCTTTAAATGGTATCTTGGTTTCCTCCATTCTAGTTATTTTCAACCGATACTTAATGCATTTTAAAAATAATTAATATAAACCGCATGCCTTCCAAGTTCGCCATAAACTACATCATTTGGTGTTCGATTGTCTACGTTCAAAAATCTTTTCATAGCATATAAATGAACATTCTCTATCACAACACCTTTCTCAAAAGCCCAGATTTCTGCCCCATACTGTAAAATTGGCTGCACCTGAGAGTCAAATAATTTCGAAAAAACAGAAAATGCGCCACTATTCAATTTGTATAAAATACGAAGTATAACTGTGGCTGCTCTCTTTGCTCTATTTGCTAGATCTTGACATCCAAAGGTGAAACTTAATTTGGTACAACGAAATACCTCTATAGTTATTTACATCATGTTTCTCCCCTTCTTAAACAGAGGTAAAATTATAGATTCTTTCCAGTCTTCTGGATAAACCCAGTGTCAAAAAGATAATTAATCAATTTAACTAAAAACCTTAGAACAGTCGCGCACAAGACTGCTTTAAAAAAAATTCCCCAATGAGGCCATCAGGTCCTGCAGTTTTACCATTCTTTAATTTCTTAATAGCTGTTTACTATTTCCCCTCAGGATTTTGGTCTGTCATAAGTTGTTTCTTCTTCATTATGTATTGCATTGTCAGTCTCAGTGGACTCATCATCGTCCTTATCCAAAAGATTTTTAAAATGTAAGAACCAGTCTTGCATCGGAATATTATTTGCAGGTTGTAGTTTCTTTTTTAGAAATCTCGTGAATAGTTTTTCAAAAAATAATTGCTGAAGATCGTTCGTTCAGTAGGAGATCATTATGCTCTTTCTGTTTCCTTTCATTTAAATGTTTGTATTCCCTTCTCGCTATACAGAACAATATTCTATCCTCATTATTCATTATTTTCAGAAACATTCTGAATAATCTACGCAGTTTACGTTTTTCTACTCTGCATTTTCGATCAAACCAATTCTGTATAAATTTCTTAATTATAGGCACAACTTTCCTCATCATTTTCAGCTTGGTCTTTGATAGTTCTATTCAACAAGTTCAGAGCTTCATTAACATCCACAGAAATACGATTTTCAGCGGCATTTAACTTTTCTAGAACATTTGATGAATTCATGCACAAAGAAAACTGCTGACTGTAATCTTGATTCCAGCAATATTTAACAATAAACTGGTTAACATTTACATTAGGGCAAAACTGGTATGTGACTGTTCATTTTGCATTTCAATGCACAATACCAGGGGTAAATGATCAGAATCAAACCTTTCCATCACATTTAGAGTCATCTTTTTACACATTAGTTAAAAAAATCTGTAGACACTAGAAAATAATCATTCACACTACTCCCCACAACCGAAATGTATGTGAAACAACCTACGAGACTGCCATTACGTACTCCATTTATAATTGTCAATCTTAGCACAGTGCACATACTAAGAAGCTTTTTTCCCATATACATTTAATATCTTGTCTTGAGAACATCTGTTGTATTTGCTGTCTGCAGTCTAGAAATTAGTATAAAGATCACGATCATTTACATTACCTGGGAGAAATATTCGCAGTTTTTGCATTCATGTCACCACATACGAGTATCTCAGCATCATCGAAGGGTAACAGCTTGTTTACAATACATGCTTCCAACATTTCAATGCCATTATCAAAGCCATGCAGTGTGTAGAAAGGTGCATTTTCTGGAGGGACATATGTACACACAAGTAAGACCAGGCTTATCAGAGCAAAATAATTCTTTATCAAATCTAAATAACATTGTATACAGACTGTCACAATCCACCTGGTGCACATACGGGACAAGACTTTTACGAACCATACACACTAATCCTCCCGAGGCCCATCCCTGTCTTGTAAATTTTACAGCTGGTTTTACACATAATTCATAGTCTTGAAAAGGGTTTGACTGAAACGCCTCAGCAAACTTTTCCACCAAACAAACAAAGCCAAACGAAGAAATAAACTGGATAAAGTCTCTGTCATCCAGTTTTTGAAATAATCCACATATGTTCCAATGAAGAAATGATACACTATTTACAAATGTGTTCATTGTCACACAATCACCACCATGTTCTGTTACATCGTAAATCGTAGAATCAGTTTCAGTCTTAGGATCAGTCACAGTCATTAAATTAGTTTCGGCCGTTGAAATAGACGATGACACAGAGTCTCCATTGCTGTTTGACACATTGGTAATCAGACACATAGTGCCAGCCACAGTGGGATTTTCATTCGGCATCACATAATTACTATCACTTTTCTTATATACATGATCATCACCATTGATCATCCCATTCCAAAATACACAGTCATCGCCATTAATTTTTTTTTCATTTTCACTGCTACACTCAACCCTGTTGTTTCTTTCGTCAGCATGCATACTCTCACCACCACACTCATCCCTCACGATCGCACCTTTCTTCTCTAAAACTTCCTTTCTCTTTAAATCACTTCGCATGGCTTCCGGTGGATCAAATTTCACGTCGGATAACGTTACATCACTATGTGTGATCGAAGAGGCTTCACTCAAAACATTGCATTCAAAAACAGAATCCACATTTAACACACTGGCTGACTGTGTGACGGTGTGTGCTAACACGTTTTCGTCCACACGGATGGCAGTGACAACCTGCACGGGATTTTCCTCGCCTGTCTCCTTTACGTCAGCATCGTTCACTGCCACAGCAAAAGTGACCCCACGTGGATTTGAAACAGGCACTCTGTGCGGTGATGTCTTACATTTAGCCTCCCTCTTGTTCTGATAACAGTACATTTCCACCATCGAACCGGCCTGAATCCTATTTCATTTCAATCAGATTGTCACTGCCATCCAGACCGAACCTTTTGCTGTTGATCACCAGGTGGTCATACACCATGGACACTTTCATGCCCTGTGATCTGGCGGACTTCAGGTGAGGGACGAACTTTCTTCTGATCTCCCTAACTCGGAGGAAAAGTCTTCGCCAACAAATAACTCAGTTCCTTTTAGTTTTTGTTTCGCACGCAAAATCTTATCTTTATCTTTAAAGAATGTGCATCTTGCTACTTTTGGCGAGTTCGACTTTGAGTTCAGGCGATGTACTCGGTCGAAAAGAATGTCATCCGAAAAGTTCAGTTTATCTGTAATCATATCCTGTACCAACGCTTCACATTGTTGCCAGGACTCATTGTCTGTACGAGGAATACCACGGATAATGATGTTATTCCTCTTTCGACCTCCCTTCCAGGTCGTCTACCTTCCTGTCCAAAGATTCCATCTTGTCAGTTAAGTATAATGTTTTCTTCCTTCAGCCTGTCATTATCTTGCCTTAAGGCAGACATTTCTTGCTTTCCACCAGTCATTTCATCTTGGAGATTTGCACACATGATTTTCACGTCTTGTAGGTCCTCACTCGGTCCATCAAATTAGCATGTTAAATTGTTCAAAACGGCCATAACATCCTTCAGTGTGGGATCGGCCAGAGACGCTGAGGCAGCAGGAGCAGAACCCAGTCCATGGCCACTTTCTCTGCGCGTGTTCCCGGCACTTTCTAGACGAGTTTGCCGCTTACTGTCAAGCTTAACAGAGGAAGGCCCTGGATTCAGTCCCACGTCTCCACAGCGTTGGAGCAAATGTCCGTAGCACAATAGAGACAGTAACAATCCTAAAGTGACACCGTCCATTCGCGACCTCAACACCAACACCGCCATTCCCATGGCGGCTTTATATTTCATCCGCTTCAACATAAAACTCGCGAATATACGAGCAAATATGCCGCACACATACCTGAATGACAGCGATGCAGACGGCATACTCCCTCACAACGGTCACTGCCTACTGTCAAGACAACACTGCATACAACTAGGAGAAAACAGAACAAATGCACAGAGGTCAGAAAAAACGTGTCACTCAACTTCGTGTACCTCAGGAGCACCCCCCCCCCACCTCTCTCTCTCTCTCTCTCTCTCTCTCTCTCTCGAGAGAGAGAGAGAGAGAGAGAGAGAGAGAGAGAGAGAGAGAGAGAGAGAGAGAGAGAGAGAGATTGTACATACACACATTTTATACAAACATACATACATGCATATATACATACATAAAAATCTTACTCCTCTTTTGTGGTGAACTGCTGGGGTATCTGTTCACCATACAGCAGCATATTAAAGCTGAGGTGAAGCAGATCAGCCAGAGACAGGGAGAACAGACACACGTTGATCCTCTTCTTCAGCCCGTGTTTTATAAACACCGCCATGTTGATGACGTTGGCAGGCCCGCCAATCAGAAACAAGATAGGGAGGATCACTGTGTTTCTCAACCGTTGCACAAGGTCCTCGGTGTCAGCACTGACGAGACTGTCCGGGTTGTCCCAGGGTGTGACGCTTTCAAACTTGAGTACCAGACATTGGGATGGGTCTCTGATCTGAGTGATGTTGAGGAGCATATCTGTGGTGTTTTCTTGTATTGTTGACGTGGATTCTTCAGATATCCCCGACATTCTTTGCAGTTACTGTGTGTTTGGATTGTTCTTTGATTTATGCTATGAATAACATTATGTCAGTGTCATTCAAGAGACTTAAATTGCCCTTCAGATTCTACCTCTTATGTACATTAACACAAATGTGAGTTGTGTTCATGTGGTCAGATGTATTTTATTGGTTTTATAGTTGGGTTTGTTAAGGGTGAGAGTTGTATTAAACATCCCTTTCAGAATCTTCCCCTCTCTGTTATCCCCTCCACACTTTAAACATCTCTCTCTCTCTCTCTCTCTCTCTCTCTCTCTCTCTCTCTCTCTCTCTCTCTCTCTCTCTCTCTCTCTCTTTCAGTGTTTGAATCCACGTGTGCTTGCATGTGTACATGAGTGTGTGTGTGCTGTGTGTGTGTGTGCGTGCGTGTGTGTGTGTGTGTGTGTGTGTGTGTGTGTGTGTGTGTGTGTGTGTGTGTGTGTGTGTGTGTGTGATGTGCGTGTGTGTGTGTGTCCGTGCGTGTGTGTGTGTGTGTGTGTGTGTGTGTGTGTGTGTGTGTGTGTGTGTGTGTGTGTGTGTGTGTTGTTGTTGTTGTTGCTGTTATTGTTGTTGTTGTTGTTTGTGTGTGTGTTCTTTGTGCGCGCGAGCATACCTTAGCGAGTGTGTGCGTGCGAACGAAAGATGCTACTAAGCGCGCATTCAGGCATCCGCATAAGATGCGAGTTTGATTGTGCGCGCACGTTGAGCGAATCCGTGTGTGTGTGTGTGTGTGTGTGTGTGTGTGTGTGTGTGTGTGTGTGTGTGTGTGTGTGTGTGTGTATGCCGCGCGCGCGCGCGTGTGTGTGTGTGTGTGTGTGTGTGTGTGTGTGTGTGTGTGTGTGTGTGTGTGTGTGTGTGTGTGTGTGTGTGTGTGTGTGTGTGTGTGTGTGTGTGTGTGTGTGTGAGACAGACAGACAGAGAGAGAGAGAGAGAGAGAGAGAGAGAGAGAGAGAGAGAGAGAGAGATTGTGTGTGTGTGTGTGTGTGTGTGTGTGTGTGTGTGTGTGTGTGGTGTGTGTGTGTGTGTGTGTGTGTGTGTGTGTGTGTGTGTGTGTGTGTGTGTGTGTGTGTGGGTGTATGTGTGTGTGTTTTGATCATGAGCGTGAATGCGTGCGTACGTGTTGTGAGGACATTTTGTGCGTTCGTCGTGCGCACATGGTTGCACTCGCACATGTGTGTGTGTGTGTGTGTGTGTGTGTGTGTGTGTGTGTGTGTGTGTGTGTGTGTGTGTGTGTGCGTGAAGAGAGAGAGAGAGAGAGAGAGAGAGAGAGAGAGAGAGAGAGAGAGAGAGAGATTTCCTGTTTAGAATTATTTCTAAACACTCTAGTGAGCTGAGAGAAGTGAATGTGTGTGTGTGTGCGCGCGCGCGCGCTCTCTGTGTGTGTGTGTGTGTGTGTGTGTGTGTGTGTGTGTGTGTGTGTGTGTGTGTGTGTGTGTGTGTGTGCGTGCATTCGTGCGTGCCTGCGTGTGTGCACGTGCGTGCGTGCTATCGTGTGTGTGTGTGTGTGTGTGTGTGTGTGTGTGTGTGTTGTGTGTGTGTGTGTGTGGACTTGCGTCGAAGTCCAACGGGTGATTTCCGGGCCCCTGCTGTTACATTCCGACAGATCGAGATGCAAACACTGAAGCGTTTCCTGAATATGCGACGTGTCATCATCATCTCGAGTCGGCTTGATGTGTTCCTCCTGTGCTGTGGACTGTGTTCATCCAATTCGGTGTTAGGTACGGGCACTTCATTAGCAACACAGTGGTACCGAGACCACGAGTTAAAAGATTATAGGCCAACAGACCAAAAGATTCAGA
>JADBJO010006760.1:96855-101855 GCA_016801955.1 Conus betulinus
AGGTTTTGTTAGAGCTTTCACGCTGCTTGTGGAAATATGAGTTCCACCTTAACACAGTCCATTGTGCGGTCTCTTTTGTGAGCCCGAGAAGGTTTTGCTGCATCGCTTTTTCATTGGGCTTGTTTCCCCTGTGTGTGTGTGTGTGTGTGTGTGTGTGTGTGTGTGTGTTTAATGTAGTTCCACTTCTTGTTAGAGTCGACTTTGTTGTTATTGATGGTGTTGTTGTTGATGTTGTTGTTGCTGATGTTGTGTTGTAATTATTGTTGTTGCTGTTGTTGTTTTGTTTGCTTTTGTTATTGATTTTTTTTTTTTTTTTGGTGGAACATGCTAGGTATTTCAACACATTCTCATTTTTATTTTCGTGTGTGTGTGTGTGTGTGTGTGTGTGTGTGTGTGTGTGTGTGTGTGTGTGTGTGTGTGTGTACGTGCGTGCGTCCGTGAGTGCGTGCGTGTGTGCGCGCGCGTGTGTGTGTGTTAGTCTGTGTTAGTGTGTGTGTGTGTGTGTGTGTGTGTGTGTGTGTGTGTGTGTGTGTGTGTGCGTCCGTGAGTGCGCGCGTGTGTGTGTTAGCCTGTGTTAGTCTGTGTTAGTGTGTGTGTGGTGTGTGTGTGTGTGTGTGTGTGTGTGTGTGTGTGTGTGTGTGTGTGTGTGTGTGTGTGTGTGTGTGTGTGTGTGTGTGTGTGTTGCTGTCTCAACTTCTCTGCCAACCAAACGACATTCGTCCAGCGAGCTTTTATCAGGCCTGCCGTCTACAACCAAACCTTGGCTTGTCTCACCGCAGCACCGGCACTGGAATGCAGCTGGGACCTATACACTTCAAAGCGTCAAGGGGCAACCAGCAGCAGAGACACTGCTCTGTAGCGATGTCACCTCTATGGTACCCAACGGTGCCTGTTCTGATCCAACGTACGCGCACCACGTTATAAGCCTCAGACTCACGACAATGTTTCCACAGTGGCGGAGCCAGCGTTCTCCTGCAGAAAACGCCACCACATCCGTCCAACCACAGTCCCAGTGACAAACTGCAGATACCGAAGACCCAGACACAAACCCACCAAAAAGCAAAAAACAAAGGGAGGAAATCGGAAAGGAGGTTACAACAAAAGCAGGACGCAAGGGGCTTCATTACTTGAGACTTCTACGTGCTGATCGAGGAGGAGGAGGAGGAGAGGAGAAGAGGAGGAAGCTGATGCTATGAAGTGCCATTCTGGTCAGAGAAAGCATGACATTGTGCTTCATGTTTTTGTCGGCCTTTTTTTCAGATTTTTTTGTTTTTTCAGCTTGGTGTGGTGTCAGCTAATGTTGGCCATTCAGGCGTTAGTGATGCTTTGAGAGCTCAAGAAACCAGAGAGTGTCTCCCAATTGTTTGCTTGAGTTTTGCTAAAGTGGTTCATGCTGTTGTGGGGGTGTGTTCCACCTGAACACAAGCCATTGTCCAGTCTTCTTTGTGAGATGAGAAAAACCATGTAAAAAAAAAAAAATGCTGTTGTCGTCTTTTTCATTTTTTTTTTCTTTTGGTTTGTTGTTTGTTGTTGTTGTTGTTTTTCTTCTGTTTAAAAGTTCCGTTCGAGCGTGTAACACTTCATAGAATGTTTAAATGTTTGTTTTTCTGTTCGGTTTATTAAAAGTGCCGTTTCAGCGTGGTACCACTTCACAGAAGAGTCAGCTTCGTTGTTGTTGTTGTTGGTGGTGGTGGTGGTGGTAGTGGTTTTTTCTTCTTTTTTTTTTTTTTTTTTGGGGGGGGGGGTGGGGGGGGGGGGGGGGCATGCGTTTGGAAATGAGATTAGAACAAGAGCAGGGCATAAAAGCTCAATCACTTGAGACTTTTATGTGCTGGTCGATGAGGAAGAGGATGAAGATGAAGCGACGAGGGTTTCATTGTGGTCAGAGACGCCATGGCATTGTGGTGATGTTTTTCGTCATTTTTTTCAGATTTTTTTTTTTCAGCTTGCTGTGCTCTGACCTGATGTCGGGCCATTCAGGTGTTATTGATGGTCTGAGTGTTCAAGGACCAGGGGTGTCTCTCCATTCTTTGGATTTTGTTCAAGCTTTGGCGCTACTTGCTGGGGATGTGAGTTCCACCTGAGCACAGACCATTGTCCAGTGTCTTTTGTGAGACTTGGGGAGATTTTGCTGCGGTCGTCATATTCGTTGGGCTTATTTCTCTGTTTTAAAGCTCTGTTTTGGTGTGGTATTACTTTCATGAAGAGTCGACTTGGTTCTTGTCGTTGTTGTCGTTGATGTCGTGGTGGTCGTTGTTGTTGGTGTTGTTGTCGTGGTGATTGTTTTCGTCGTTGTCATTGATGTTGTTGTTGTTGTTTGTTGTTGTTGTTGTTGATGTTATTTTGTTAGTTGCTGTGTTATCATTGTTTATAGTTTCTTGCTGCGGCATGCTGGGTAGATAAGCAAAGTTTTGTTTTCGTTTTCAGTACGTACGTTACCTGTTTGTGGCACGCGCGGCATGAGTTTCGGATGTATCTATTATTAGCTATTGGTCTCAAGTCATCTAAACCAGGAGGTCTCCTGAGCGTGGTAAGGGGACCGTTTTTGTGTTTTTCTTATAAAGAGTACCCTGCAAAACATTTTGTTGAATACATACGTTGTAAGTGAATGTACGGAAATCGAGTATATATAATATATACAAAACCATCCTGACGAGAGCCAGCGCTCGAAACAGAGCTGTCGATTTTAAAACTTCCTTTTACCATCCTATTTTTAACAGATGTTGCTCCCCAAGGGGTCGAGGTACATTTGAATCATCAGGCTCCATAGATTTAGCATTACATGTCTGTTTGTTTGTTTGTTTTTTTATAAGGGGCAGATTTAGTGAACAGTAAGTGATGGGATGAGGAACGAATATGTAGTCTTTTTCTGTTCATGACTGCCTGCTCCACATTAACAGTCCAGTGGTCTTCATAGGCACATCGTATGAAGTACCAGACACTTTCAGATTAAAATCATAGACTCGTGAAGACTAGAATTCGCATACCTCAAACCCTGTGGCGCAACGCGATGGAAACAACCGCTCAGGTCGATGCTCAGAGAGAGAGAGAGAGAGAGAGAGAGAGAGAGAGAGAGACAGAGACAGAGGAGAGAGAGAGACAGACAGACAGACAGACAGACGGACAGACAGACAGACAGACAGTCAGACAGACAGACAGACAGACAGACAGAGAGACAGAGAGAAGAACACCAAATATAGATAGATGGACAGACATATTCCTACCGAAAAAAAATGTTAGAATAAAATTAGAGAGAACATGACACCGTCCCACAATCTCTAGTATCCTTTATCCCATACACAGAAACACAGAACGACAGTGACATCAATCACCCGATAACACTAATCTCGTGATTGTCTGCACAGTCTACATCTCTGGCTGATACCGACACACACATTCAGTCAGCCTATACATCATTTTGATGTCCACACACCAGTCAGACAAAGACCATAAACTGACATACAATATGCACAAGTACAACATGAAGAGGCACATGGGCAGCTTTGGGATGCAGGATATTCCAGAATTGGCCGAATTGCTGAATATACAAACATTTGACACCTAGACTACAGGATCTTCGAGATGGGAACATTTGGGATATAGTTTTGATTGTTGGAACACACACACACACAAAACAACCAACACACACAACACACTGAGAAAGGGATTAGAGGATGGGGTTGGCTGCTTTTTTTTCTGTGTTTCTTAGACTACTCTCTTGCTGGCATTATTCCAAAGCTGTTCATCTGGACTACACCCCCACCCCTTCCACACGCACACTCACCTCCAGGATTGTCCTGTCAAAGGACAAGTGCCAGTATTCCACAGGGAGCTATCATTGTCAGGTCTCTATGGACAGCTCACCAGGGAAACACTGCATTACCACTGGGTTAGTTCGGTGCAGTTCAGTGATGCCCCGTCTAACCCAGTTCCAATATAAGCAAGCACGTTAGAGGTGAGTGGAGCAGGGCATTTGTTCGTAGAATGATGAAGAAGTACAAGCAGCTCTGCCGTTCCTTACAAACAAAAAAACTGGGAAAGAAGAGTCCCTTGATGGTATGAGTCACTAAAATGTGGCCAGTCCCAGCCGCCGTGGTGATGCGTTTAGCGTGGCAGACTTCCAACCGGAGGTTGTTGGTTCTTATGAGATGTGTTTACTTTGGTCTTTTTTTTCTGACCCGACTGGCTGCCACCCAGGGTGAATTTTGTTGCAGGCTTCAGTAGAAAGACTGGCACGATACAGTGAGTTGCATCTGCTTTAGATGCTTCTCTGAGGATGTTGCTCGATGTCTTGACCAAACGCTGGTCTGCAGGTCTGTCCCTCTCGTGACTGGCTGACGGCGGGATATTTCATGTGAGTAAGCGTGAAGTACTGCCCTGTCGTGCAGTCTAGACCAGAAAGGAAATGCACAGTGTTAACTTCAGTATTGTAATCCACACCGACCAGCCTTTGAAAGTTTCCAGTTTGTGGCCCTGTGTGCCCCTCATTCATGGTGATCTCTGTTTTGATTTCCTTTCCACGCACAATTCATTGGAGTCTCTCTCTCTCTCTCTCTCTCTCTCTCTCTCTCTCTCTCTCTCTCTCTCTCTCTCTCTCTCTCTCTCTCTCTCTCTCCTCTCTCTCTCTCTCTCTCTTCCAAACACACAAACTATTTCTTAGTTTTATATGAATCTGCATTCTAAGTGAATAATTGCGGTAAAACAGGGTGGAGGAAAAAAAAAAACAAACTAACCAACCAACCAACCAACCAACCACCCCCCCCCCCCCCCCCGCCCCCCACCACCACCACGACCCTCCCGGAAAACAAAAAAGAGAAAGGACCTACACGTTCCTAAACATGGCTTTCTTTATCTCTCATCTGCTATTGCCTAACAGACAGGAAACTAAGAAGCTACTTCCATTCCCCACTCCCCCCTCCTTCGCTCCTCCCTCCAAAAAAAGGTAAATAGTCCGCAAATCTGTTCCTTGTTCCCTTCAGTATCATCATTGCTCTACGGTA
>JADBJO010006760.1:106855-109355 GCA_016801955.1 Conus betulinus
TAATTACACAATGAGTTTAACTCAGAAACAAAAGTGTGTTACGAGGAAGACTGTTATGACATTACCAGATAAACAAAAGGTTAGGGTGGTGTTGTGGTGAAAAAAAAAAAATCAGTACACTATATTTGACAACACGTTCTGAGAAAGACAAATTTCAGATATCAGATACAAACTGGAGATGGTGGGGACAGAGGGAGGGGGCTGATGAGGAGAGGAAAGGTCCTGCTGCCTAGTTGGGCTGTCCACATTTATGTGTGGTGACCCCCATTTCCACGGCTTGATTTTCGTCCTCCCTGTTTTTTCTGTCTTTGCAGCCTAACCTTTTCTGTAGTATTACTCAAGGTGCATGATTATAATGTTTCCTTTTTTTTCCTGATACTTATAGCTACGATTGCAAAAGATCAACAACTCTCTCTCTCTCTCTTATCTCTTCTCTCTCTCTCTCTCTCTCTCTCTCTCTCTCTCTCCTCTCTCTCTCTCTCTCTCTCTCTCTCTGCCAAAAGAACCAAACCAAACCAAAAACAAACACTAATACACAATTATACTAAACTGTGTTCCCATATAACACAAACTCATTTACAGTAACTGTTATGTGCATCACAAACTAGACAGATAAGGGACCTTTGCTACTAGCAAGCTCTAGCCCACCCTCAGAACCCTGATCACCAACGCTCCCCCACCCCACCCACCCCCCCACCGTTCAACAACCTACCACCCACTTTGCCACCCTAGCCCCATCTAAGTCGACCCCCGTCCCAACCCCAGCCGCAAGAGTGTCATCAGCAGACTTCTCCTAACGTACGACCTTTTAACTAAAACACACACACCCCACACCCTTCACCCTCCACCCACACCCCCCCCCCCCCCCCACGCTCGCCCCCCCCCCCCCGCTCCAACACACCCGCACCCTTCTTTTTCGTTCTCGATGCACCATCTTGTTTTTGGTTTTTGTTTTTTTTTTTTTTTTTTTTTTTTTTTTTTGTTTTTTTTTTTTTGTTTTGTTTTTTTTTGTTTTTTTTGTTTTTTTTTTTTTTTTTTTTTTTTTTTTTTTTTTTTTTTTTTTTGCTACCTTTTTTGTTTTTTTTTTGGGTTGGGGGTTTTTTTTTGTTTTTTTTTTGGGGAGGGGGGTGTGGGGGGGTGGGGGAGGGGGGGGGGGGGGGTGGGGGGGGGGGGCGGGCACCCCACACGGGGCGCCTCACCCCTCCCCCCCCCGCCCTGGCCCCACATACCTCTCCACCCCGTCTCATACGATCGAGCTGATCAATTGTGATGACCGGTTTTTCTTTGGGCAGAAGGAGTGCTTCCTTCAATCGACCCGCAGAAATCCATGTGTTAATGGTGTTCTCAAATTAAAACAAAACGGAATGCATGAGTGAAGTTCCGGGAGTTCATTTCCTGCCACCCCCCTCGCCCCCACCACCCACCCCCCACCTCACCTTTTCACCAGAATCCCGCCACTTAACCCAACCTCTCATACTCTCTCTTTCTCTCTCTCTCTCTATCTCTCTCTCTCTCTCTTTCTCTCCTCGTCTATCTAGATCCCCCTCTCTCTCTTCTCCTTTCACACCTTAAATTGCTCTCCTACTTCTCTTTCCTGTAATTCTGCCATAGTCCTTTCAGCCAATCTTCAGAAACCGCAGCAAGCACGGCACTTCTGCTTTACTAATCTCCAATTCCCTCCCAGCGCGCTACGTTCTTACCTCAGGCCTCTTTCTGTAGGAGTTTTTTTTTTTGATTTCATTAAAAAAAAATATTGTTTGTTTGTTAACCTTGCCCCTCCCCCCAATCCTCATCGGACTTTATCTCTCTCTCTCTCTCTCTCTCTCTCTCTCTCTCTCTCTCTTAGCGTCTCTCTCTCTCTCTCTCTATCTGTATAGGTATGTAGGTAGTGTATGTATGTATGCATGCATGGTAGAGTGTGCAGTGTGGTGTGAGTGTGGTGTGTGTGTGTGTGGGGTGTGCGCGCCGCGCGCGGCGCGCGCGCGGCGTCGCGGCGTGTGTGTCTCGTATCTGGGTCTGTGGGCGTTCTGATCTGTATCCCTATGTAATCAACGTAGGAAAAAGAGGACCGTGGAGTATTCTACCATAATAAAAAAGAAGAATTTTGTGTTGGATCAGCGCCTCTCTTTAATGTGGGTATGTATTGGGCTCGGCATGCAAGGGTATGAGTTGTTCCTAGCGGCTATGCCAGTAAGCTTTCTTTCAACTCTGACCAATCGGTTATGAAGTATTGCGTTGATCATATTCATTATACATTATGACTACCGAACGCATTATTTATCTGCTTCGTTCTGTATGCACAGATGCAAAAAATCTCGGAGGGGAGACGTCAGCCTCTGGTTCCATGTCAGAATGCGGACAGACGCCAGCGGAGAAGGTAAGCCCTCCAAACTGCTATCGGCCTTACCACGTGAGGCGAACGTTTCCAGTCCTGATGACATTGCTTTTGAAGAAAAACATGTCGCTTATCAAAGATGGCGTGGAGGTTCCGCCAGGGCTT
>JADBJO010006760.1:119355-121855 GCA_016801955.1 Conus betulinus
CTTTCTTTTAAATACATTTTCTGGCTCAGGTTCTTTTGTGTGGCTGTATGACATTTTATGTTAGAAAGGAAACTTATAACAGATTTTAACACGTCTCCTTCTCTTACAAGAGAATAGTGATGTAAAATTATCTCTGATGTTTTGCACTATCTGAATCACGTGTTTTGCATTTAAATAAGTAACTATCATTTTTAAATCCCAGAAAGATAAAAAAAAACAAACAAACAGTAGGAACAGTTTTAAAATGTTGTGTACAATTATCATTGTTATAACTATAATCATCATCATCATCATCATCATCATCATCATCATCATCATCATCATCATAACCATAGCAATAATAAATATCATTATATTATTACTATTATGATGATGATGATGATGATGATGATGATGATGATGATGATGATGATGATGATTTTTAATGATGATGATGATGATGATGATGATGATGATTGTCATTGTTGTTATTGTATTGTTATCATTATCATCGTTATTATCGTTATTATCATTATATTACGATAATCATCAGCGACACCATCACTATCATTGTCATCGTTAGTATATTTTCATCACTTTTTTTTAATTATCATCATTACTGTTGTTGTTGTCGTCGTCGTCGTCGTCGTTCGTTATTATTATTATTATTATTATTATTTATTATTATTATTATTATTATTATTGTGTTGTTGTTGTTGTTGTTTATTTTTATTATTATGGTTAACAATATTATCATTGTCATCATCATCATTATTATTGTTATCATTTTTATTATTACTATAGTTATTAGGAGGCACTTGGTTCCTACTCCATAGCTGTGGCCAGAGGGACTGGAAACTGTTGTGGATGTTCCTCCACTGGGCGGGCTGATTCAGACTTCCTGTACAATCCCCCTGCTCTGACCATACTGGACCTGAGAACCTGCCACATGTTCTATTACTTCAATGAAAGATAGGTTACCATCACACGATATTTCTGAATGTCGGCTTGAAGATATGTTAAATAAGGGGATGTGCAGGAATGGAGGAGGAGGGGGGGGGGGGGGGGGGGAGAGTAGATGGCACCTATATTTGAAAGGGTATTTACCGTTGTCCTCAAAAACTTCTGCGAAACGCTTCCTGTGATGGTGTGCCACGACACATTTGTGAAAAGTCATCATATCAATGGAATTCTCGTGGCCTGTTTGCCTGAAGTGTGTTAATGTAGTATTTGATATCTTTTGGGTGTCATATTTGAATTACTGGCTTTGAGGAGGATTCGAGACCTTTTTTTTTTATGCGAATGTATAATATGTTGGATGGTCCTGTCCCAGGCGTAACGAAATACGTTGCTACACACACACACACACACACACACACACACACACACACACACACACACACACACACACACACACACACATTGCGATTATATAATATTGGGGGCATCATTTCTTATCAGCAAGTTGTTAGTATAAAACGGTTTTCTTTGGTCAATGAATGGCTGGCACTATTGAGTAAAAATGTGTGTGTGTGTGCGTGCGTGCGTGCGTGCGTGCGTGCGTGCGTGTGTGTGTGTGTGTGTCTGTCTGTCTGTCAGTCTGTCTGTCTGTCTGCCTGTGTGTCTGTGTCAATCTGCCTCTGTCCATGGCTGTTTGTCAAACTAATCTTGGTTTTGAAGGAGCACGAAACATCTATAGTGACAAAAGAGAATGTTGGGGCTGGATTGGCGCTGTATAAACGTGGATATGTACTGTGCTACCATACACTGGTATGAGCTGTTCATATAGTTATGTAATCTATCTTCCCCTGTGCTAATCGTTTCTGTAGGATTGCATTCCTCATATAATAACACGCTATATCTCCGAATGCATTATTTATCTGCATCGTTCTGTCTGCACAGCACTCGAATCTTGAGACAAAGACGTCAGCCGCTGGTTCCATGTCAGAATGCGACAGACGCCAGCGGAGAAGGTAAGCCGTCCAACTGCTATTGGATTTCTACGTGAGGCGAATGTTTCCAGTCCCGCTGACATTGCCTTTGGGGAGAACATGTCGCTTGTCAAAGATGGCGTGAGGTTTCGCCAGGGCTTCGGGGGGGGGGGGGAGGGGGGAGGGAGAGAGAGAGAGAGAGAGAGAGAGAGAGAGAGAGAGAGAGAGAGAGAGAGGAGAGAGAGAGAGAGAGAGTGGGAGGGAGGGAGGGAGGGAGGGAGTGATAGAGAGAAATGAGAGAAAGAGAGATGAGAGACAGAGAGAGAGAGACACAGAGAGAGGAGAGAGAGAGAGAGAGAGAGAGAGAGAGAGAGAGAGAGAGAGAGAGAGAGAGAGAGAGAGAGGAGAGAGAGAGAGAGAGAGAGATGGGCTAGTCCAACCTCTTACGAAATTTAATTTCCATGCTTTTCCTCCCAGTTTTGACAGATTGGACTGCTTACGCAGTCCGCGATTAAGGATTGAACTTATCAAACTGGGTTGGCACTCATTGGTACATTACATTCATGTGCATCCGGATCTTAAGAAGTTGA